>VYZT01022310.1:184017-261645 GCA_013400735.1 Pomatostomus ruficeps
GCACAGTGACACGGGCCAGATGTGGCACAGGATCACAGAGTGACACGGGCCAGATGTGGCACAGGATCACACAGTGACACGGGCCAGATGTGGCACAGGACTGCACAGCACGCGCCTGTCCCTCCCTGCCACCTGCAGGGACAATGACCTGGCAGAAGCCATTAACCCGTGAGGTTTAGGGACGGTGGCTGAGCAGGCACAGAGCTGAAGATCACAGAAGGGTTTGGGCTGGAGGAAGCCTGAGAGCTCAGCCGTGGACAGGGACAGTTCAGCCCTGGACAGGGACAGATCAGCCCTGGACAGGGACAGTTCAGCTCTGGACAGGGACAGTTCAGCCCTGGACAGGGACAGTTCAGCTCTGGACAGGGACAGTTCAGCCCTGGACAGGGACAGATCAGCCCTGGACAGGGACGGCTCAGCCGTGGACAGGGACAGTTCAGCTCTGGACAGGGACAGTTCAGCTGTGGACAGGGACAGTTCAGCCCTGGACAGGGACAGTTCAGCTGTGGACAGGGACAGTTCAGCTGTGGACAGGGACAATTCAGCCCTGGACAGGGACGGCTCAGCCGTGGACAGGGACAGTTCAGCTCTGGACAGGGACAGCTCCCCCAGACCCGGCTGTTCGGGTGCTGCTGTTTCAGATCCACCACAGGTTATAAATACACCCACACCAATAAATAAACCCCTACAGCCAGAGCTCTGCACTCCTGAGAGCACCCAGGGCTCTCTGGGGCAGTGTCACCGCTGCCTTTGGGCCCAGCCCAGCCAGGGGGAGCTTCCAGAGCTTTCTTCAATCCCATCCTCGAGGGATCCATGCCCACACCAACCTGCCAGGGAGCAGCAATCTGCACAGCTAACGTAAGTGCGAGAGCACCTTATGTAACAGCAACAGAAGAGCTCACAGAAAAACAGCGTTTTCTGCGCTCCGGCATGGGCAGCTGCCTTGCACTGCACCAACCCCAGGGTTCACAGCCCAGACTGCCCGGCAGAGCCGGAGGGTGCTGCAGGCAGGGCTGGGCTTTGTCTGGCTCCTTTCATCTGCAGCTGCACGGCCGCTGTGCCCTTTGTCTTCCCAATGCCTATTTGATTGGGTTTAGAGTAAATCACTGAGGGTAGATTTAATTTCTTGGAGCTGATAATGAGTGTAGCTAGATATGGATCCTTTCATTTAAAAGTCTGCTTTGCAATTTAATCAGCCTCCACAGCCTCAACACCAGCCCGAAAGTGATGTGGGATGGTTGTAATGGTGAATGAAGAATAGAAAAATTAGACAAAAATTAGATTAATGATTTTATCAGAAACACTGAGCTGCTGTCTGTAATCAAATTTCACTGCAATGTGCTCTCTGCACACACTGGTGTCTCTGGGGAGGATTACACATCTCCAGAAGCAACCTTGGGGTTTGTCCAGTGCTGAGTAATCCCATCCCACCTCACAGCACAGCTCCTCTCCACACCCAGGAAGCCAGGGGAGAGGCACCACTACTTGCAGCAACTTCCCCATTCCCCATCTCCTACAGAAACCCGTTTATGGATGCTGTGCCAAGGCATTCACAGCCACCCCGAGAGCCCCAGGCAGGACTCGCCCCATCTCCAACAGCAGAGCCCTGCCTGGGGCATTTGGGTTTATTCCCAGTGCCCCTGCAATGGTCAAACCAGGACTGCTCACACAGCAAAGGAAAAAATCATTAAATACCAAGAACAATCACACCTCCATCTCTTCATGATATTTCCCACATTGGAATCCTCCGCCCTTGCCATATAAGGAGGGTCTCATTACCATAGCCCTGTCCCCATTGCCATATAAGGATGTCCTTGTGATATAATGATGGACTCATTAGCATAGCCCCACCCCACTGCCATATAAGGACACCCTTGCCATATAAGTGCCTGGGGCTTTTAGATGGACATGGAATCGTCGCAGAACCATGAAATGGCCTCAAAGCCCATCCAGTTCCACCCCGGGCAGGGACACCTTCACCACCCCAGGCTGCTCCAAGCCCCATCCAAGCCCTGGGTCAGTGGACAGAGAGGATGCGGGTACAGACAGGAGAGGCCCCCCCGGGGCTTTGGGGAGTGCCAAAGGGGCCATGAAAAACCCCAACTCCAGCCTTTGGGCTCATTCCTGCTCCTGTGTCCTCCTGACCAAGCGCCATCCTGCTGCCCGTGCTCCCGGCTTTTCCCCTGATTAATTCAGCTTGGAAACCTTTCCATGCCCAGCCCCAGTGCCCAGCACTTCCAGGAAGTCTCGCTGGGGGAATGACAGGGCTGATCTTCGTCCTGAAACCATTCTCAAGTGCACACACTGAATCATGAAGAGCAGAAATTGAGAGGATAATTCATTTTTCTCACTTAGCTCCCCACATTCTCGCAGGCTGTTCTAAATCTGGCTCTTAGTGACTCTTTGTCTCATCATGTCATTGTCATATACTTTGCCTCGAATATTTCAAATTTTGCACTTTTCTGATCCTGTCTGCAAATCTTTGGTTTCCTCACATGACTTTTGGTGCATATTTGGAGCTGTCACTCACTTCTGCTCGATCGATTCCCCAGCACTGCTCTCTGTTAATTCAGCACACAAGGAGCTGCTGCAGCACGGCAAACACACCTACAGACTGCTCGGACCTGTCCACCTCGAAACTGGGAGCCATCTGTGCTCAGTAATAAACATTCCCATGAAAAGGTGGGATTTTTTCCCTTTTTACACAGCAAGGCTGAGAACTGCATGGTGTGTGAGCCTCGGCTGTCCCACACAGACACCTTTCGGGGCTCCTGCAGGAGCACCGAGTGACATCCAGCACAAACCACCCTGCAGAGCTGCTCCTGGAGCCCAGGACAACGTCACTGCCTCCCAAAGGGGGCTCTGCTCCTGGGGCAGGGAGCAGGGAAGCGGGAGGCCTGGATCACTGCCTGCTTCCCACTGAAACCTGAGCAGGAGAGGGGAGACAGATCCCTTAAAGAGCCTCGGAAACCCACGGCCAAAATCACTGAGCCAGTCCCGACCTTCTGGGGCAGCGCCAGGGGAGAGCAGTGAGTTAAACCTGGGGGTGCCCAGGCAGCCCCAAACCTGTGAGAGGGTCCCCAAACAGCCCCAAGTCTGTACTGGTGGTGTCCAGGCAGCCCCAAATCTGTGCTGGGGTCTCAGGCAGCCCTAAATCTGTGTTGGGGTGCCCAGGCAGCCCCCTGCCCTCAGACACTTCATTCCCCCCCGTGCAGCCCCCAGACCCAGCCCACTGTCCATTCTGCAATCGGGAGCTGAGCTGGGAAGGATTTTTCACACATGGATTTGCCATCCCAGGCAGCACAATATCCATGGATTGGCTGGTTAGGACAGAGAAAGAGAGAGCTCCTCGTGCCTGAGATCAATTCCTGCCACAACTGCTTGGCTGAGCAGAGGACAGAGCTGCAAATCAGCTCTCAATAGCGGATATTTCCACCCATTTGTTGATCCAGGAAAAATCCTGCATTGGCAGCCAGCTGCTGATACACCTGTGCACATTCACCTACTGAAGAGAAAAGCAGCTTAAGCACTAATGACATCCAAATTATATCTTCCCCATCTTTGATGTTTATGATTCTTGGCTCCTTTCTGAGTAAAAGATGTCGTTGGAGTTTAATCAATAGCATTCTGCTCGGAGAAAGGCCTTCAGAAGCTGACAAAACTACACAGGGTTTGCTTTGAGACCTGCTTGCATTTGAAAAGCGATAAAATGAAAGTGCTTTACTTCTCATGCTGGGGAGGTTGTTGAGATTTCGGAGGAAATCAAACAGCGCCTGCAAACACGGGATTATCTCACTGCTGATGGGCAGCGCGGGGCTGCGATCGGGGAAACGTGCGACTGGGGCTGCGGCTCTGGGCTCGCTGCAGAGCCTGGGACACTCAGAAATCAGAGATTAATGAAATACAATCAAATATATTGCACCAAAAACCGGGAAGATGATCATCTCTGGATGTGACAGTGTCCCAGGCCAGGCTGGATGGGGTTTGGAGCACCCTGGGACAGTGGGAGGTGTCCCTGCCCTGGCAGGGGTGGCACTGGATGGGCTTTGAGGTCCCTCCCAACCCAAACCCTTCTGATGAGCTGCAAACAGAACCACTTTTGACACCCAAGCATCCAGAGCCTCTTGCCTCATCCCAAACTCCAAATAAACACTGAATTTGAGTAATGCAGCCAGCCCAGGTAAGCTCCTCCCAGAGCAAAGAGCAGCTCCCTGGGAGCCCCTCTGTCCCTGAGCAGGCACAGCCCTGGGTCACTGCAGGGTGGCACCGGAGCTGCTGGCCCAGGGCCCCCCTCTGCCAGCTCCCCCACACCGGGGCTGAGGCCGCAGCACTGGGACACAGCTCCCTGAGGCTGCACTGAGCTCCAGTCAGGCTGAACAGAAGCCACAAATGCTCAGGACTCCGGAAAATAAATCAAGGTGCTGCAGTTCCTTTAGACAGGCTCAGATGTCCAAACATCAGACTTCAAGTGGCGTTTGCTTTTGACACTGAAATAGATAAGAAAAAAGCCCTCCCAAGGAATAACAGAAAACCTGGCAAGAGGCACATGCTGCACAAAATCAAGGCCCTTCCTGAGGCAGAGTCCGTGCTCTCCAGCAGTGATACACCAGCAGTATAATCTTAATTAGCCAATAAAAGTTTTTAGACAATCTGTCTAGACTTCCTTTTGCCCGGGTATAAAATTGGCCTTAAAAGAAATACATAAACAGCAATGAAACGTCAATGAAGCGCTGTCAAAAAAAGCTCCCTGCTGCTCTACATCTGCACCCTGCTCTTCTTAAAACACGAGCATTTAAGCATCCAGGGAAAGCCAAAAGCTCCACTGATCCTCGCTCCCTCCCTGCCAGCACTCTGCAAGGCAGGAACAATCAGGATTTTCTCCTCGCTCTGAACTTTCCTCCCCACCCAGGAAGGCTCAGACGCCTTTGGACACAGAGCAGGGAGGGTTCTGGCTGCCCAGGAGATCATTAGGAGAGCATGAAAAGCATCTTCCCCGAGCGGGGAGTTCGGGGTGTTTGTCATCCTCAGCTGTCGGAGGAAGGCTGAGGACTGAAGGAGGCAGGGGAGGGTGTGATGGAAGAGGCATCTCGGAATTATTTATGTGCTGCCTCTCCCCCGTGGCTGCGAGAGCTGTTCCCTGCATTAGCACGGAGGGAAAAGCCGCTGTGAAGTGTGGAAGGTACAAGCTCAGGCAATATTTTGCATTTCCTCCTGGGACTCCGGGTTTCGGTGACAGAAACTGGAATAACTTACTGCATCCCATTACCCATCCCCTTCAGATGCACAGGCACATTTAGAGCCGGTCCCAGGCGCAGCCCCAACAAATCCATCCTGCTCTGCACAGCCGCCACCTCCCGGGGGAGGGCCCCGGTGAAATCACAATATTGCTGTGTTCCGAGGGGAAAGTCAAAGGGACAGCAGGGGCTTCCTCGGCGGCAGGGGTTATGGAATTCATTGGATTCCTCCCGGAAAGCTGGCGAGCTGCACCGGGAGAGGCGCCGCGGGCGGGATGGGAGCCGGGATCATCGGGATTCTCAGCTCCAGTGTCCCCGGGGCAGGCTGGGGGGCAGGGGAGAGCCCCCTGAGGAGCAGAGGCACTGCGAGACAAAGCTCGAGGAAGCCTGGGTTCCCTGCCCCCGGCACAACAGAGACACTTTGGGAAGGATTCCTGTCTCATCTTCCTGAGGTTTGAAGTTTTCACAATCAAAGTCAGTTCTGCTCCTGAAATCAGGGTTTTTCTGGATGAAACAAATGTGCTTTTCCAGCCCACTCTCTGTAGCAAATCCTCCTTACTCGTGGATATTCTCTCCCTGCCATGGCTCAGCCTTTGCAACCCCGGCCGCTTCTACCCAGCTTTGTTCTACAGCTTCTCATCCCTCCCTCTCCTCAGCCTCATTCCTCCCCTGCCCTTTCCACAGATCCCTTCCTTTTATTGTTCTCTAACCCCAAACCCTCTCCTTTCCCCTTCTCCTCAGCCTCTGCACTTCAAGGGGATCTCCTCAAGCTTCCTAATGCACATTAACAGCTCTGTGTCCCTTTCCTCAGCATCTCCAGCCCTTTTCCCCAATTTCCATCCTTCCCAGCAGCACCTGGCTGCAGAACAAACACCCCCAGCTCCCATCCTTCCCAGGAGGAACCACGAGAACCCTTGGGATGCAGAAATCGGCCCAAGCCAAAGGGAAACCCCTGGGTTGGGGTGAAGAACTCCCTGAGCCCACAGCAAGGCAGCACCTTCCCGGGAGCAGGAGTTCTCCTGGGGTGTCCAGCTGCACCGGGGGAAGTCAGGACCTTTTCCTGCTTTAGCGAGGCTCTGACAGGTCCCTGCTCTGCCGCTGGAGCTCCCAGCACCCCCAGAGCCGTGCCAGCAGCGTTTTATGGAGCTGGGAATCGCTCTGGAGGGGCGCTGGCAGTTATTTGTTCAGCAGCCAGAATTGCCTATTTCAATTTTATTCTGTCCTTGAGATGCAATCTCCGCCTGGTCAATAAGTGCCATAAAAAGGCAGGGATTTATCATTAGAGTGGCTGATGGTCTGAGGAACAGCCGCTCTCCCCGGGAGGCAGCGGGGTGAGCTCGCTCCGGAGCACATTCCGGTCTGGGAGCAGGGTGAGCTGCTCTCCCACGCCACGGAACAGCCACCAGGGTAATCACCCCATCCCAGCTGTACCTGTTTGCCTTCTCCCAGCCCTGTTTGATTGATTTTTCACGAGGCTGCTGGAGAAGGAGGAATTACCGAGGCCCTGGCTGGTTCCACCACAGAATTACAACACGGGCAGAGACCCAGCACAGCCAGACCCTCATTGCCCAGGGCCCATCAGCCTCCCGCTCTCCTGAGTGGGATCATGAGCACCCTGTAAATCCACACCAGGTACTTATCTCCCCGTGATGGCACAAGATAAGAAAATACCCCTATCACTAGATACCCATGATTGGATTTTTTTTTTAATTCAAGCTCTTTAACGATGTGCTTGTGTTTGGTGCCAGCGCTGCCTGGGTAGTCAAGAGAGAAATGGATGTTTCCAAAGGGCAGCTGAGAGCTCATCACTCTCCTTTCCCGAGCAGGGAACGGAGCCAGCCGGCTCAGGACATCGCCACGGCTGAGGGAGGAGGAGGATGGAGAGGGAGACGCTGCAGCCGGGATCTGAAAACACAGACTGGTGCCTGGGGGGTTTTCAGTGTCTCAGTCGGGCACAGAAGGAGCTTTAAAGTCCGGTCAGCACCGCAGGGACCTCACCCATCCCACCCCTGCACAGCATCCCTGCTCTCGGGTCCCCACGGCAGCACTCCCACTCACAGGGACAGGTTTGGCTGTCCTGCTCTCACAAATACCTTCAGGCTCTCAGTGCAACCCCGACCACCCCGAGGATCAGGGCCACGGCATCTCCTCCCAGCCCAGCCACAATTAACAGCAAATCTCATTAACCCCGCCAGGCTGCAGCCCATAACGCTACTCAGTGCCGCCTCAGACAGCAATTCCTCCTGATTGTTTTTTTTCTGAAATGACAAAACATTTGTGATTTGACAATGGGAAGGAGAACAATAGATTTCATAATGTTGTTATTTAACACCAGTGCACACCAAAAGGACACGTGCCTGAGTACTTGGGGAGAGTGGAAAGAAAAATGGAAAACACTTGAAGCGCTTGGATACAAATGACTTGATTTTATGAGTGGGTTCTACATTCGCCTTTGCTGGGTTTGAGCCAGCAAACAGGCTCCCAGGGGAACGGATAAAGGCCATTCCCAGCAAGGCAGAGTGACTGAACACAGCCAAGGACAGAGGGACAGCCCTGCCCTGCAGCCCCCCTGCCCACACCGAGCCCCCCAGGACCAGGAATTCCCTGGGAAACCTCCCCAGACCTCCCCACACACAAATCCTGTGCATTGTTACCTCAGCCAGAGCAATCCCTGCTCACCTCCTGCCCCCTGCCCTCCCCATTTCCAACCTCGGGGGTGCTGGGAGGTGCCTGCTCCGTGTATGAGCGCTCCACATCCACTCAGCAGGGCTGCAATGGACCCACGGGAAAACAGAGACCTCTCATCGGCACCAGAACGCAGGACAGAAAGGAAATAAATCGGGATTTCCTCCCTGGCACTGGGAATGAGCCCTGCATTTGAGACGCACAGAGAGAGCAGTCTCCTCTCAACCCCAGACCGCCGCACAGCTCCCCCCTAGCAGTGATTTCACTCTCTCATGTTACCCAGCACTAATTTGTGCTAATGGAATTCCCAACAGACAGCATAAAAATTAAGTTCTATTACAAAAATGCAGATTCAGGATCAGAGCAGGCAGCAGAACAGACCTCCAGGAGCCTACAGAAGTGCTCAGTGTGTGAATCAGCGAGGGATGACAGAGCAGCTCTGGGCTTTTATCAGTGTCAGCTTCCCCCAGCGAGGGCTGAGCCAGAGCAGAGCCTTTGATAGCATTGAGGGGGTCAGGGAGCCTCGGGACATGACTCAGATCCCCAAAACCCCAGCGAAAGATTCAGATCTTCTGAGAAACACAACTCAGTGCAGAAAAGAAGTATCAAGGCTCTAGGAAAGGTTGGTGCATTTTCAGTTTTCGGTGGGTGAAAGGGTTTAAAAAGCCTTTGCTACAGATAACAAACCCACAGAAAATAACTCCTGTGGGAAGCAGGGAATTGCAGGCTGTGAATTTGTAGAGAAACCAGTGCAGGACAAAGGGAGGTCAGGAGAGTGCCAGGGCTGTGCTTTCCATGCTAAAGGGTGATCCTGGGACTCTGCTCTGCCGGGGTCGCGGTGGCTTTTGACACCCACAGCCCAGCCTGAACCCTCCAGAGACACCAGTTCAGCCACAGCATCACCCAGTCCCGGACAGCACCCCCTTGGCACGTCTGCAGCACACAGGGAAGGGTGCGAGAGTGCCCAGAACCCTCCTCCTGCCCCTCCCGACGGCTGGGAACGGGGTCAGCTGAACTCCGGGGATGGAAACTCTGCCTCTGGGCACCCTGCTCTGCACCAGCTCTGTCCTGTGCACACTCAGGGCTCTGCTCCAGCCCTGCCGTGTGCGGGGTCAGCACAGGGAGCTGAAGGAGGGACACAAACCCATCCTGCAGCTCCAGCCCCTCAGTGAGAGAGCACCAAACCCCCGCCAGCGCCGCAGCCAGCGAACTCAGCTGTGGAAATGGGCCGTTTGGGGAGAGCAGAACGTTAATAAATGCACTCCAGATCTTTCATTTATCTGTTAGGAGGCATTCAAGTGGTCTTTTGCTAACGACTTCAATATATATATTTCTTACAGATAGCAATTAACCTTCTGGTACAGATTAATCTTTTAAAAAAAATCAAAGATGAATTAATCTTTGAAATTCAAGTATTCAGTAGTTTCATTAATAATCTGAAATTGTCCTTTAGATTTCCCATAATTAGACCATTCCCCTAATTTATTAATCCCACAGACTGCAGAGCATGTTTCAAATCTTCATCTCCTGCCACAATGACATATTCAAACTCGCTTGAAGTGCTCATAATAAAAGTCACTTTGTGAAGAATTATTAACTCAGAGGATCAAGCAAAGTCTTTATATGCCAAAGCATATTTGAAAACTAAGCAGGGCTAGCACTTTCTACTGATCCTCAGATTTCCCAAGATCCCGGCTGATCAGAAGCAAGTTGGGATAAAACACTGACTCTGGGATAATTGGCTTGCTATAGATTCGAGGCCAAAGCCAGGAAATGTGTTGGTACCTACGGACTGAGCCTCCCTTTCTGCCAAAGGAAGCGACTGTGAGACGCCAGACAGGTCCCTGGGAGCTGCCAGCCCCTGCTCCCTGCCGGGATGGCTCAGACTTGGGCTGAATTCCCTCCACCCCTCCTGCTCTGGCCAATCTGCCCGGTCCTGTGGGGCCAGGTGGGGAGAGCCAGCCCAGATCTGCTCCCAGAGCCCCCCAGCTCTGCTCCTCTGCCCCATCCCAACCTTTCCTGAGCCCTCCCAGGGCTGGGGATGGCACCCTGCCCCGGGCAGCCCCTCAGCGCTGTCTGAGGGAAGCTTTCCCCAATATCCAACACCTGACTCTCCCTTCGAGCACCTCGAGGTCGTTCCCTCTCACCCCATCCCCTGCTCCCCGTGCCCCCTGACCTCCCCCGGCTCCAGGCTCCTGCCAGGCAGTTTTAGGGAGCCAGGACACAGCTCCTGCCATGAACACCACAAGCTCCAGCTCACTGCAGGGGGAGGCCACAACCCAAACTCGGGGACAAGGTGCCACCCCCATGGGGAAGAGCAGGACCTGCACCTCCAGCACCGCCGCCCCATCGAACCTCCAAACTGCAGGATCTTCTCACTCTCCCGGGGGTTTAAACCCAGGGAACTTGGTGTCAGGTGCTAAATCCCGTCAGAACTTCACCTGAGCTTTATCTGCGTGCCACAGGGAGCTGAGCCCAGCCCGAGCAGCGCCGGGGATCGGATTATTCCCACCCCGGGCTGGAAGGGGTTTAGGCTTGATCCCGTCAGTGCCTTAATCTCCCAGGCATCGCCTCCCTGAGCCTGCCTGCAGGGCTGGGCAAGCGGGCTCTGCCCTGGGCTTGGCTGTGCTGCTTCTGGAGGGTGCTGAGTTACACACTGACCACACGGACAGCCCGTGGAATGAACGGGATTCTGCCCAAGGTCCATCAAACGGGATCCTGCTCTGCAGCCAGAGCCTGTCCTTGACACTGGGAACATTTCGGGAATGAGTTTGCAACAGTGGATATTTGCACATAAAGTCGATTTCAAATTCTAATGAACACTGGCATTTGTCACTTCCTGCTGCATTAAATCCAAACCCATTTGCTTTAATACCACATAAATATGCATCTGTAGGAACAGACAAATTTATGCAAATGTGGGTTCCTTCTGTGATGCCGACATAAGGAAACAATTCTGGATCCCCCTCTCCACAGCCCCTTCCTTTAATCCCGTTTGCTCTCCCTGCATGTTCCCTGGAAGCTGCTGCCAGGAGGATCCCTCTGCCCCTGGGACAGTCTGGGACCAGCTGGGGCTGCTCCTTGCAGAACCCGGCCACAGGAACCCCTGAGGCCGCTCCAGCAGCTCCTGCCCGGTCCTGGTGGGGATCCAGGTGGTTCCCTGAGCTGGGATCATGCTGGTTTTATCTGGTTTTATCTACAGCAATGCCAGGCAGGTGCACGGTGGGAGATCTGGGAGCTTGTTCGTGCCCCTGATGATGGGAGCTGCCACCACAGCCTGCTGCAGACAGCCCTTGCCTTCATCACCAATAATGAACCCCATCATCTGCTTCCTTTTCCTTCCCAGCGCAGGAATCCACCTCAGACATTCCAGTTCAAACCCTTACGAGCCTGGATTGCTCGCCAGGGGTTCACACCCGGGCTCTGGCATGTCTCACCCACACCACCGGCCGTGCTGGCTGCACACCCCACACCAGCAACCGTCAAGGGAAAGGTTCCGAATTCCCTCCACGGAACCGCTCAGAGAAATGCCAAAGCAAAGCAACACAGCTGAGGCTGGGCCCGAGAGCTGAGCACCAGCAGCAACATGACAACCAGCCCGCAGCAGAACCCCAGCTGTGGGGACAGAAAAGCTCAGCCGTTTCAGATTTGGCTTCTCCCACGCCAACACAAGGACTCCTCAGTGCAAGAGGAGGAGCTCGGCACAGCTCAAGGGTTTCTATTGTCCCCAGAAACGCCTGAAACCACAGAGGGTTCCCACTCTCTGAGACTCCACGAGCAGCTTAGGAATGACAGCACCCAGGAGCCATGGCAGAGCATTGCAAAGAACTGCAGCAACTTCAGAATGAAATATCAGCTCTAGAAAAACACGATCACATTTGGCACAGAATGACATTCACCGCTTCCGCAGCGCTTTCCGGAGGGAGGACGGGCGTTGCCTACCTGCCTCTCTGGAAATTTGCATGAAGGACTCGACTCCTTTTTCTCCATAATTCCCTTCAGATGCCAAAGTGGATACATAATTCCATCCCAAAGCTTTCACAATGTCCACCATTGCTTGTGCTTGGAAGGAATCTGGAGGAACCACCCGTGAGAAGAAATCATAGCGCCTGTCATCGCTCAACTCGGGTGCAGTTGAGGCATAACTGATTTGTGGGATCTGTAGAAAGAAACAATTTCTGATAAATACACACATTCACAGACTCATGGCACTTCTTGCAGCAGCAGCTAAAGCACCTGGCTTCAGCTGAGCTTAGGCTTTGCTGTATCCAGCTGCATTTCTCCACCGTGCTCCTTCACACGGGACGAGCCAGAGGAACAATCCCTTCACCGGCTCCAAGTTACCCAAATAAAACCTGTGACTCCATTGGAGAGAGCTCTGTGTGTGCACATCCACCGCTCCTCCCTTTGGGGCAATAAACACAGCACAGGAACCATTCCCATCCCTGCCCCTGTCTCGGGGCTCTGGCTTTACCAGGATTTGGGATCCTGAGTGCAGGGGAGGGTAAATCTGCAATAAACAGAGCACAGGAACCATTCCCATCCCTGCCCCTGTCTCGGGGCTCTGGCTTTACCAGGATTTGGGATCCTGAGTGCAGGGGAGGGTAACTCTGCGCCTGCCAGCCCTGGCTGAGAGCCACGGAGACCCTTCCTCAGCCCTCGGAGGATGCAGGCTCCAGGTTAAGTGTGTTCATTTTGATTGTTTCTGACGAAGAACAGTGGGAAGGTTGCTGAGCACGGACACCTCTGTGCCCGGGCACGGCTCAGCTCTGTCCCCACGAGCAGCCACTGCTTCTCCTCCTCTCAGCGTGTGACGGAGCCTGACAGCGGCTTCTGTACCAGAGAGCCCCGAACAGGCTCGGGGCTGTTTCCCCTCGGTAACAGAGGTCCCCGAGCAGTTACTGAGCTGACAGGGCGTTAATCCCCGAGCCCATTATGCAATTGTTTGAGTAACAGCCTGGGACTGCTCCTTAAATTAGCGAACCTGCCATAACTCACTGGAGAGGAAGGAAGGGATTTGCAATGCACACAAACACGGCCGTGTATAACCATCTGAGCCTGGGCAGGGCAGCACTCCGTGCCTCATGCAAACATCTCCTGCGCTCTCGGATCTCGTCTCTGCACGGCGTTTCACAAGCTTTTATCGTTCTACAAGTATTTCCCAGCTCTCCTGCCTCCTCAGAAAAATAAACATTGCATTTGCCCAGGATCAACGCTGCAAAGGGCTCAGCACCTTTGGTCCCACAGAGAGCAAGGACAGAGGAGAGCAAATTTCCCCAGAACGCACATTATATCTACACAGGCTTTTGCAACTCCCACAGCACAGGAAAAGCAGACCCCGAAAGTCAAATTGCTTCTGGAGTGAACAGAGTGAACAGAGAAGTGAACTTTGCATGGAAAAATTATTAACTACCCCAATAGTTTTTATTCAGCCTAAACGAACACGTAAAGTTTCACAGAATCATAAAACCTCCAGAGCTGGAAGGGACCCCAAGGACCATCAGCCCTGGCCCTGCAGACACCCCAACAATCCCAAACCCAACAATCCCAAACCCAACAATCCCAGCCTGACAATCCCAGC
Source organism: Pomatostomus ruficeps (assembly GCA_013400735.1). Lineage (NCBI taxonomy): Eukaryota > Metazoa > Chordata > Aves > Passeriformes > Timaliidae > Pomatostomus > Pomatostomus ruficeps. The sequence goes on from VYZT01022310.1 coordinate 197,518, forward strand.
CTGACAATCCCAGCCCAGCAATTCCACCCGGACAATCTCAGTCCAGCAATCCCAGTCCAGTAATCCCAGCCCAGCAATCCCAGCCCAACAATCCCAGCCCGACAATCCCAGCCCAGCAATCCCAGCCCAGCAACCCCAGCCCGAGGCTCCTGGGCAGCCTGGCCAGAGAAATGAGGCAAGTTCTGTCCTGTCCCTGCCCCAGTGCTGTCCCCAGCCATGCCCGGTGACCTTGGGGTGGGCACTGAACCACCCCACGGCTGCACAGGCACTGAGCCCCCAGCCCCGCAGAGCAGGGACACAGCCAGAGCTGAATTTTGCAATTGTCATAAAAGCCAGGCTGAAATATCCAATTTTATCCGAGGCAACTCTTTGTATTCCAGCTTGCCAACAACTGCTTTTCCAACCGAAAATCAAAAGGAGCCCGTTCTGTGCTTTTACAGCAACCAAAGCTTCTACAGAATTTGCTGCATTGCTTATGTTCCTTAGGAGAGTTTTTGGATTTTAAATCTTTTTCCACTGTTCATAAAATATTAACTACTGCTGGCTGCTTCAATCACTCGGGGTATAAAAAGCAGATATTGGGGGTTTTACCAATGTTTCTTACAGGCTGTCTAAAAGCAACACAGTCATATATGCGCCAGGTGGAATTTTCCTCACGTTTTGTTTGAACACGGGGAGGAGTCCTGCAGGGGCTGTGGCACGGAGGGTGAGCAGGGCCAAGGAAAACCAGAGAGTTTTAAATCAGGTTGCTCTCTTGAGCGGTTTTTGATTATCCAGTAAAATACTTTCTGTCCCTTCACCGATTTGTTTTTCTTTCATTTTAGTAAAATCTGTTCTGTATCATCAATTCAACACTGGAGTTGAAAGCAGCAAGATTTCTCTCCCGTCACATTTTTCCTGTTTTCTGTTCTGGAACACCAGAATTCCCCAGAGGCTCTCAGTGTGCTCTCCAAAGGGCTCCAGCATCCTGGCAGAGGGGCTGTGATCCATAAAACCCTGGGACCCCAAACTCCGGGCCCTTCCCCAGCCGCCTTTGCCCCCAGCAGTGCCCAAGGGCTGGGCTGGGGCTCTCTGCAGGACACTCCAGGGCAGGGATGGTTGCACTGCCCTGGGAAGCAGATTTCCCTCAGGTCCCCGTGTGTGCAGGGCCGTGGCAAACCCCACACTCCGGAGTCTCACACGCGCTTTGCCTGGCTGATGTTCTGATTACAGCAAGAGGGAATGATTAATGCTGCGAATGTTGTCTTAGTCAGTGATTAATTAATGTTAATTTATTTCTAACGTTGACCATTATTCTTCATTTATTTCATTTTCTTCTGCTAATGAAGAGCTGGCTCTGGGTCCCACTTGTTGTCTTGTTTGCAAAGCAGTTCCTGTTTGAGAGCAGCTGCACCCAGAGCAGCAGGGATCCAGGAGTTCACTCAGCCTCTCCTCCCAACACCAAACATCTCCCACCAACCACAGGATGTTCTCCGTCTGGAGTTCTCCGTTTCCCCAGGAGCTGGGAGCCCTGGGGAGCTGAGAGCACAGGGACCATCTCTGCCTCCTGCTGCCCTCCCAGTGACCAACCCTGCCAGTGGGCAGTGCTGGGAGGATCCTCCCCAGGTGCCCATCTGCAGCCCGTGCCCTCTCTCTGCCCTGGAGGGTGCACAGCAAAACCAATATTGCTGCCAGGTCTGCTCGGGGCTCCTGAAAGAGCTGGGAACAGCATTCCCAGTGGCCTCGGGCAATGCTGAGAACAAATCCTCCTGCAGCACTTCCATGATCCCTCCCTGTCCCGTTTTAGGATGAAGCCACGGTGCATTTTGAGGTGGTGTTCACAGTCAAGAACCAAATGGTGCCAATGAGCAAATGAGGCAGAACAATTAAGAAAGCTTTTGTGTAAATCCATTTGAGGAGCAACAGCAAACCTTGCTGTGCAGCCCCGCTGGAGGCATTTGGGGATGCCAAAGCTGCTGCTGAGTGCAAGGGCACACACGAGGGCAGGCTCTGGGCAGGGAGCAGGACCCCGAGCGGGGCATTTTCACACCACTCATGGATTTACAGCTCCCCTCGCTGGGTGAGCTCCCTCTCCCAGTCCCTGTCCAGCACCAGGATCCAGCAGCCACGGTGCTGCTCAACACCACCTTTCAAAATTCCCAACTCCTCATCTCCATTATCCTAATGCTGGAAGCCATCACTGAAACAAACCCTTCCAAAGCTCCTTTGGGTTTCTCAAACAACTGCCTTTCTAATTGAACCCTTTTAAATTAATTTCAAATGTGGAAGGAGCACGGGAAAGAGCCCATTTCCAGCACATAAATCAACCCTCGTCCCCACCACAAGCGGCATGGCTGAGGTGGAAAAACACCCTGAGTGATACTGGCAAGCTGGGACTTTGCCATATCTACCCGGCCTCTCCTGCTTCCTTCTCCAGAGTGAGAAAGTACTCCTGAAAAAAGGAATTGTGGCAATTAACGGAACAATAATTACAGCAATTAGTACTGTCCACATGGCTCATGGGAGCACCTTGTCAGCTCAGAAAACAGAAAAAAAATCATAAACACCCAATAAAATGAGATGTGTCCATAAACACGAGATATCCTGTATTTCATCTTGATGACCTGTGCCTGGAACAAGGTCTGCTGGTGACAGTGATGAGCTTATGGCACAGATTGGTTTTTTATAGAAAAACAGGGGGTGATTTCTTAGCTTTTAAATGCTGAAAGAACCTTGGACAGAGGACTGGAAACCAGGACCCAAAACTGTAATGAAGATTAGTCACAGCACAACAACAAACACCGTAACCCCTTCTAAAGCTGAGGATAAACCTGCCCTTGAATAAACAAGAACATAACCCCTGTCTCAACAAGTTCCGTATTGGGGATTAGGGCTTGGCCATTTATACTTTCTCAGGAATAAATTCCTTACTGGAATGATTTAATTTCCATCCCTGGCAGTGTCCCAGGCCAGGCTGGACGGGGTTTGGAGCACCCTGGGACAGTGGATGGGCTCTAAGGTCCCTTCCAACCCCAACCACTCTGGGATTCTGGGATTCTTTGCCCCTGGCAGAAGCGTTCTTTACAGTCCAGCTCCTTTGGGCTGGCCCTGTGAGACAATTCAAACCGTTCCTGATACCCAGAAACAATTCCCTGTGAGCTGTGGGCCAGGCTGTGCCGGCAGCAGAGCTCCCAGGGCACCGCTGAGCCACGAACGGCTGCTGGGAGGAGGCAGAGCAGGCTCTGAGCCCCTGCCCGGGCAGCAAAATATCCCAGGAGCTCCCGAAGGCTCCTCCTGTGTGCAGGAGTTATCGGTGTCTGCAAGCCCAGCCCTCACCATCTGAATTGCTAATTGCTCCAATAAATTGCCATACCTCGGGACTTACTCCATTTTAAAAAAAAAACTCCTCAAAAAAAAAAAAAAAAAAAATGTCCAGAAAGCAGAAAGCAATATTTGAATTTCTACTGACACGGAAAAAGAGTTTTAGATACACACTTGCCTAATTTGTGTGTGCAAATTCCTCTTTGTGAATAAAGCTGTGTTTATGTAATCACGAAGATCCTGAGTGAGCACTTCTGAGAAGTAAAATTAACTGGTATTTATATTACTCCCATTTTAATTTATCTTGGTTTATCTGCGCTGCGATTCAATCACATCAGAGCAAAAATCTAATTCATAATTGTTAATTAGTATTTCTGAGCCCTTGAACTACAACCACCCTTCCTGGGGGGAGGCTCCTGGCAGGCACCACCTCCCCAGCCCCTGGCGTGGCAGAGGGGCCCTCGCTCAGCCCTGGGCAGGCAGGACAAGGCACAAGCCCTGGGGCCACCCTCCCTGACACCCAGGAGTCACAGTGTCCCCTGGCTGCCACCACAGACACCTCCGGGGACAGGGAACGCTCCCAGCCCCACGCAGGGACATTTATCTGCTGCTCCAGAGGGGTTATTGATACTGAAGGCTCAGGTACACTGTGACACGTCCCCATTTAACATTTGAAAGTGAAATACTCCGCTTGTTAAGGATTTGAGCTGGCTCGCCCATAAAGCAGCAGGGCGATAAAGCTTTCCTGGTTTGCACATCCCGGGGATGAGCTATGGGCCAGCACAGCGCGCTGGATTTTACAGCGCTAAGTAGAATATTCCTCCCAGGATCCATCAGTCAGAGCAGCAGTGCTGATGGGCCATCCACGGCAATGCAAGGATGCACAGCTCTTCATATTTAACTCAGCCCTGATAGACTGAGAGCTGCAGGGCCATGTTCAACTAATAGATGTACTCCGCTAGAGGCAATTTGGAGCCTTAACAAAGCTTCAAAGCATCTTGGCCATTAGGAGCCAATTCTTCCAGGCAATTTTGAGCTGAGCTCGTGGAAGGTGATGAGAGCTGGGGACCCTCGAGCCCTCTGATGGGCGCAGCTGTGGGATCAGGTGCTGCAGCCGGGCTGCTTGTGCTGCAGGGCTCCTGCTGGGACCGGGATCCTGCCCAGAGTGACAGCCAGGGATGTTCTGTCACCGAGCCTGCCCAGAGTGACACCCAGGGATGTTCTGTCACCGAGCCTGCCCAGAGTGACACCCAGGGATGTTCTGTCACCGAGCCTGCCCAGAGTGACACCCAGGGATGTTCTGTCACCGAGCCCACCACACCAGCAGGCCTAGGACAGGATCACAGGGATGTTGTGTGAAGGAGAGAATGAACAAGTGCAACAGGAACTCGTTCTGTGGGCTCTGAGTTCGTGCTGAGTCTGCCTCTGGTACCGCAGCCCGAGGCAGCACAGGCACCACCCCAGCAGGCAGAGCACACAGTGGGGTTAGAAGGGGACAAAGCAGGGTCTGGCCACCAAGTGCTACAGAAAACAAAGGAACTTGTGCCAAAACTGCAGCTGTATTTGCAGCCCGGTGCTAAGAGCAGCATTAATGGTTGTCCAACACCCTCGGGGCCTGGGAATGGAAAGGATCTCGGGGTCCCCATCAGGGCAGTCTCAGAAGGGTCCTGTCAGCATCCCAAGAGCTGAGCAGAGACCCAGGGTCCTCACGCTCACTTATGGGTTGGTAGCACTGGGAGGATTTGTTTTCATCTCCTTCCACGTGCGCCATTCCCGTGTCCCTGCTGCATTCCCAGTCCTAGAGCAGAAGCCGGTCTGTGAGCAGACAGAAGGGATGTGTGGACACCAGGCACACACAGACACACACATTCCTGCAGAGATTGGAGCTCCCACATCCAAATATGGACTCACCAATTCTAATTCTTTTGAAAATAAATCAGAAGCGGAATATAAACAGAGTGAAGCAGCTTTTATGTTTTATTTATGTGTACACACTGCTCCATTCATCCCAAACAGATAATTGAACCTTATATTGTCTATGCATATTTTAAAAGGTTTTTAATCTGCAAGGATAAATCTCATTGATTTTGAAAGTAGCCCGATAAAGACAACACCAGTAACGACTCATTCAGCAGCCAGGCTGAGGCAGAAAACGCTCTCGGTGGCAGAACACGGTTCTGTGAGAGGAATCCACACCCAGACACACAGACCCAGCCCAGCGGGTGCACAGCGCAGCGTGGGACACGGGGAGCAGTCACCCCTCAGAGCTGACTTATTGTGCCAAATGAGAGCTGCCGAGCCCGGATTTGAGCATCTCATAATTGCATTTCTAGGAGAGCATCCATGTTCACATCGTGGAAAATCAGGCTGTGATTTGGACATTTACTCCTAAATTTTCAATATAGCCACAAATCTGACAGCCAGGGAGAATGAAGCCTCTGCCTTCCTGCCCTGACAGAGTAACACATCCAAACTCTGGCAGCACAGATTTAGCTACATTGAGTGCTTATTTCTAATTTCAGCGCAAAGTTAAACTTTGGGCAAGCAGCTCAATACCCCAGTGAGCAAAACCGAGCTCCTGTGAACGACCTCCCCCGAACAGACACTGCAAAAGGAGGAGTCTGCTCCCATTAAAATGTCTCCAAGCGCTCTCACGTTCAGGGAGAGGCTCAGATAATGTGACCTCCTCCAGCTCCCCTCCCTGGATCCTCCAACATGCCCAAGGGTACCAGCTGCATTTCAAGCAGGAAAATGATGTTTTAAACAGGGTTTCTGGAGCTCATTTCCCTCCCTGCAACATTGGAAGTATTTCTGAATTTAAAAATGTGTCAAATAATAAAAACCCCTGGGTTTTTAACGCGCTCACACACTGTGGTTGAGTGAGCGGTTCTGCTTGAGCTTAAATCGCCTGGGTTTGGATTGGCACTCTGTTAAAAGCCCGAGGCAAGAGGGACGCTGTGAATTACAGGGAACGCGTGTGAGCTGCTGCCCACCCTGGCTCAGCCCTGGTCACTCCCACCCGCTGCCTCCACAGGTGGTTCCAGCGGTGCCCCCCACCCCGGGGTCTGTGCGCACCCAGAGCTCCGGGCGAGACGCGGTTATGTAACCGCAGCTGGAGATGACGAACCCGGAGCTGTAAAATTAATCCAAATTTATGAGCAGAGCCATGAACCTCCTCAGCCTGCCCTTATGGGAGCAGCATCACCGCCACCAGCATCCCAGTGACGTCAAGGAGACCAATTCCCCCCGAGCCCGAGGCTGCTCACGCTGCCAGGGAGGGTGGGACCTGCACAGGATCACGAGTGGGGACAAGGGGGGCCACGAAACCTGGCACAGCTCCTGATGAACAGCCTGAGCACTGCCCAGGGGTCTGACACTGCCCAGGGGTCCAACAAACCCTGCCCAGGGGTCTGACAAACACCGCCCAGGGGTCTGACGCTGCCCAGGGGAAAAGATCTTTAAGGTGATCAAGTCCAACCCTTCCCCAGCAGTGTCAAGGCCACCAGTGCCCCATAGCCCCAAGTGCCACATCCATAGGGCTGTTAAATCCCTCCACCCCTGCCCTGGGCAGCTGTGCCAGGGCTGGGCAGCCCGTTCCATGGGGAAATTCTCCTGATGCCCAGCCTGAGGCCGTTCCCTGTNCAGGATTCTCCAGCCCCGTTCCCCTCCCTGGACTCGCTCCAGCCCCTCCAGGGCTCCCTGCACCGAGGGAGAAGCAGCGATGCCGGGAGGGGCTCAGAGAGGACAAACTGTTCCACTTCCCCTTCATCATCTGCAAGGTCAGAACTTTCCTCCTTTGCATGGCAGGCGTTTCACATTCCCTCAGAAGGCGTGGGAGGCGCGGCTGACCCGGGCGTGGGGCGGCTTTCACCAGGGACACTGAGGGATTATATTTAGCCTGCCTTTGATTTCATATTTCCTTTAATCCAAAATAAACATTATCACAAGGAAAAAGGCCTGGTGTGTCCTCTGAGCATCAGCAACAGAGCAAGGTCCTTCAGGACACGGGCTCTGGGTGTAGAGGAGAGCGAGAAAACGCAGCCAGGAGAGATGTGAGCGAGAATGGGTTGTAATTATGGGGGAAATCTGCATTTGACATTTCTCCCACTACATATCCAAGAGTTATAGGGGATAATGAAGTTCCAGGGGATATCTGTACCTTTTATTTCCTTATATTTAATCTCTGGCCTTTTCCGAAGTGCATCATCACCATGTAATTCCACAGATATCTAAATATTTCTGCATTATTACAGGAAAAAACACAAGGCAATCACACTTCTACCTTCACTGGTTTTCTTCACCTCAACATTAAGCTTGCCAGCTAAATAATTACATTTCTTCTTATCTAACATGTGGGAAAACAAATTTAATAACAGAAATACAGCCAGAAAGCCGAATACTTAGGGGAGAATAATTTTCAGACTTAAACTTCACAAGCTCAATAGATTATTCTGGACACTGGATAATTACTCTGCATGTCTTTATCGTGAAAGTGCCCGGACATTCTAATTAATCCAAATTACTTTCTAAGGGCCATGTTATTAGACTCATGCAGGAACAGCCAGATATAGAAATATTTCTATTTTTTTAGAGGTCTCTAACAGCTCAGTTTCAGCACCCTGGTGAAAACCACACCAGAGCAGCTCCTTCCCCTCTGGGGAGCCAGCCCGGAGGCAGGAGAGGAGCCCCAGAACCCTGAGCCACAGGGAACCTGCAGGAAAAGCTGCCCAGCCTGCTCAGGGTCTTCCTTAGGAGGTAAAAATCAGTGTCCAGAGCTGATTTCACCGACAGCACGACCCCAGTCGGTGATAAAACTGATCCTAAACCACAGCCACAGCCACTTCCAGTGTCTGAACCAACCCCGCCCACCCTCACCTGCCTGGCTCTCTCTTCTGCGATGTTATCTCATTATTAATTCAATTTGCAGTCATTAAAAAAGGTTCACAGTTCTTCACCAAGTGTCCTTTGGAAGTTCCAGGTGTCAAATTTGGTGTAAATTGCTGTCAGCATTCAATAAATGGGATATCCAAGCAGCTGCTCATCAAAGGAAACACCCGTGCCTGGTGCACACCTCGAGTGAGCCCTGTTCTGCTCCCAGGAGAGGGAACAAAACTCCCGGGAGAGGTTTGTTCCCTCTCCTGGGAGCAGAACAGGAGATTCCCCTGTTGTACCCATCACGGGCACAGAGCTGGGACAGGAGATTCCTGTTGTACCCACCATGGGGCACAGAGCTGGGACAGGAGATTCTCCTGTTGTACCCATCACGGGCACAGAACTGGGACAGGAGATTCCCCTGTTGTACCCGCCATGGGGCACAGAGCTGGGACAGGAGATTCCCCTGTTGTACCCATCACGGGCACAGAGCTGGGACAGGAGATTCCCCTGTTGTACCCATCACGGGCACAGAGCTGGGACAGGAGATTCCTGTTGTACCCGCCATGGGGCACAGAGCTGGGACAGGAGATTCCTGTTGTACCCACCATGGGGCACAGAGCTGGGCCCAGTTACAGCTCGGAATGAGGAGAGTAGAAAACAAAGAGCAGCTAAAGCCACTCGCACTCAGATTCTAAATCATGCTCAAACCAAATTGATGGTTTTCTTCCTGCAATTCCTTGAGCAGAAAAGAAAAAAAAATCCAGGCACTCTGGAAATGTGAATGGTACCTGGAGGAGCCTCCCACCAGAATCCGGAACAGCTCGGTCTCAGCAGCCTGAGCTCTTGGGCACTGTGGCACTGGATGGGCCTCGGCAGCAGCTGCAAGGTGGCTTCAGGCTCCAAGGGATCAAAAGAAAAGGTTCTTGGGCAGCCCTGGGTTTCCCTGACCTTCCTGCCCACGTCTGGCTCCCAGTGCCAAGGATTTCACTGGAGCTCTGTCTGGAGCTCTGTGCGAGGTTCTCCGGCTGCTCCCTGCGCAGGAATCAGCTCTGGGAAGATGAAAGCGCCTGCTCTGACCCTGCAAAGCCCTGAAGAGAAAACGTTCAGGGCCCGTTTCTGGGAGCACTGGATATTTCACCATCCCCGCTCTGTGTCCCGGCTGCTGGCGCTGGGAGCGCTCAGAGCTCCCGGGGGATGGATGGATCCTGCTCGGAGCAGCGGAGCAGAACGCTCCGTTTGCAGCGCTGGAGGCAGGGCCCGGCAGCAGCGGCAGGCACGGGGGATGCTGTGACACCGTGTGTGTTCCCTCACAGAGAAAGCCGCCCGTGAGCAGCATCCTGAGGCGCTGCGAGCCGCCACGGGCCGCACAGCTGGGAGAGCCGAGGCGCGGCGTTACCGCGGCGATGAATGGCTCCGCACACACTCCTGCATCTGTATTTATCACATCAGAATGAGCACCATGGCTCCGGAGATCACCTCATGTTTATGCATGCGCAGTTTAGACCCTAAATCACCGCGCTTTTTTTTTTTTTTTTTTTTTCCTTCCCACCGAATAGCTCTTTCTGAAAGGGAGTTTGTGCGGAATGTCGGGTGTCAGATCGTTTCGCAGAGCTGTCTGTAACAGGTCCCCACCAGCTCTCCCCGGACAAAGGCGGCAGCGCCGGAGGGGCCGCGGGAGGGGAGCGCGTTGGGATGCGGGGACGGGAGGCGATGTCCCCGTTGGTCCCTGAGCAGCAGGGCCTGCCCAGCGCCCCAGCCCAGCTGTCAGGGCTCAGCCGAGCCCCCGACCCGACCCCCAGCAGCTCCCTGCGAGGACAGATCGGCCCTTCCAGCCCCGTTCCACAAACCCGGGAGAGGGGGGAGAGGAGAGCAGGGGGAGGAGCGGGAGGGAGAAGGGGTCTTTACCCTGCACTTGCAAACATTTTGAGAATCTGAATGAAAGCAGCGCCTCCCGGAACGCTGAACGCCCGTGTGAGCCTTGCCAGGGAACCCGGGGCTGCCTCATTTCCCTGCGATCGGCCGGCACCAGAGCCGAGGGACGAACGAAACCCCCGATATTTCTCCCTTTACACGTTTTGCGCCTCCTGCCCCGGCCCCGCGGCACAGCAGCACCTGCCGGGGATGCTGGCGGCTCCTGGAACGCCGCCCCCTCGCTCAGCCTCGGCTCTCACAAGTGTCTCTCAGCTCCCTCGCTGCCGGCTCCAGAAACGAGCACACGGCGTTGATTTCCTTCTCCTTCATTACGTCTTTCCTCAGTTCCCTTCCCCGAGGTTATTTATGCCTCTGGAGGGCGAGAGCGCGGCGCACAGGAACGAGGCCCCTGCGCATCCTTCATCGCGATCCGCAGGCTCGCCGCTAATTACTGCGGTGCGGGCGCTGCCCGAGCCGGGGCTCCGAGGACGGAGCCGAGCTCGCCCAGGACGGAGCCGAGCTCGCCCAGGACGGAGCCGAGCTCGCCCCGCAGCTCTCCCGGCTCTGCAGCTGTGCTGTTTGCCGGCTCCGGAGCCCACAAGCACAGCGATGTGGGTTTTTTTCGCAGCGCTGTGCTCTGGTATCACAAGCAACCAACAGGAAAATTAGCATTGTAAAATGGCAACCTCATTTAGATAAGCACCGCGTGAATCCAGCTAATTTGTATACAGAGTCATTATATGGTCACAGCCGAGTGACTCGAGGCTCTGCTTTCCTCCTGCTTCCCCCCGCTCCTAAACACCGGAGCCCTGGGAGTATCCCGAGCCCGCTGCCAGCACGAGCACGACCGTCCCTGGCTGGGGAACGACAGCGGCACCGGGGACAGCAGCTCCGCCCCGTGCCCGGGCAGCCCCAGCTGCCACCCCCCCTTTGCCGGGGGTGCTGCCACCTCGCTGGGCTCCAGAACGGCACCGATCCCCAAACATCCCCCCCAGCTGCTCACGGGGCTGTCCTGGAGCTGCAGAGGGGCTGAGAGCCCCTCTCCCCCATCACAGCCCCCACTCCGGACACTCCCGGGGGAGGAGGTGACACCTGTGGGCACAGGCGGGACTCCCCGGAGTGGCACAGGTGCCACACACCCTCAGCTGCACGGCTGCTGGGGTCCCTGCCGCACTGCCAGTGCCTCTCTCAGCCCTCGGGGACACGCCTGGAGCCACCTCGTTTGTGGGATTTGCCTTCCTGCAGCCTCTCCCATAGGCAGAAATGCCAGGAGATTTTAGCATCCGTTCTGACAGCTTGGAAATCACCACGTTTAATAACAGAAAGCTGACAGGGAAACTCGATAAACAGAAATGCTCTCCACTTCCCTACTGCCCCGGTCCATCTGCATTACCCCAGACACGCAGGAGATCTGTATCTATCCAGGTGCTCACACCAATTCCATCACCATGGCATCCCGGAGCTCTCAACTCCTCAAAAATAGAACTAATAGCATCTTCTCCTTATTTCTTCCTTCTAAGCTTTCAGGAGGAACGCTGGAATCATTTATGGCTTTATTTTATTTATTCCTTTGTTTGTGAAAGTGGCTGAGTGCAGCACATCGCTTCCCCTGCCTGCCAAGGGAGGGGGAAGAAAAACGAGGGGGCTGGAAAGGGATTTAAAGGATTGTCTGTGCAGGGTCCCAGCCCCTGTGGGGGCTCCCACATCCCTAGGGGCCAGGTCCCCATCCCAACCCCGCCCCAGACTGCGCCAGGTGGGACGGGAGGGAGCCAGACAGGAAGGAAGGAAGGAAGGAAGGAGTGCAGCAGCAGTAACAGAGCAGCCCTGCGGAGAGCCGGGATTAATTAGTGCAGCCCCGCCGGCTGGGGAGCCGGGCCTGCAGTGCTGCTGCGCTCCTCTCATCACCTGCACGCCTGGAGAGCGAGGCTGGCACAGCCCTGGACAGGGCAGAGGGATCCCAGCCTCAGGGAAATGGCAAATCCATCCATCCATCCATCCATCCATCCATCCATCCATCCATCCATCCATCCATCCATCCATCCATCCATCCATCCATCCATCCATCCATCCATCCACCCATCCATCCGTCCCCCCAGAAAGGCGCCCGGCACAGCTCAGCACAGGATGGCCTTTGGCCGCCCCCCTTCCCTCTCCGCCACCCTCTGTTTCCCCGCTCGCACAAACAGAGCAGGGCATTCTTACTGCAACTCTCTCTGTTTGCCCTTTTTCCAGTCCTCCCAACAAAGTTTTCTTTACTGAGGCAGCAAGAGCCGTGCAGATCTCTGGACACGTCCCTCTTCATCCCTCCATTCCCCTGAAGGTGCCCCTGACACCACCCAGCCCTCAGGAGTGTGGAGGTGTCCCATGGAGCCCGTTCCAGGCTCTGCCAGGGGGACAGCCCTGCTCCTGCCAAGGGGACACAGCGAGGGGGCTCTGGGGCTCAGGGAGACCCTGGTGCATGGCTGCCTCTGGAGGGATCCTCTGAACCCCACAGGCCTGGGGTGCAAACAAGGTGTCCCCAAATCCCCCGTGCCAGAGCTCCACAGCAACAGATCCACTGCAAACCCAGCAGGACAAAGCAACAACACCCTGAGGAGGGACAACTGTCCCTTCTCCACCGTCCCCAGAGCGAAGGCACCAACCTCCCCGTGTCTGTCTTACAGCCCTCAATGGGAAGGGAAAAAATACCCCAACCAAGCTGATGAAACCAGGCTGGATCGTCCCCCTGGTCCCCTGCAGGACTGGGGAAATCAGAGATGCAGAGAACTCTCTCCGACCAGCACTCCCAGATCTAGGCCAGTGCGGAGGAGTATTCCCAGCAGACCCCTCCACTGTCCTGCTTTCTGCGGAATAATTACAGCCAACAACGTGACTCCTGCTTCCCCAGAGCAGACTTTTCCATGCTTTTCAATCCCATGGAATCCCCCAGTCCGTGGGGCTGCACAGAACCGCACGGGGCTGGGATGCCCCATTCCTGCTCCTCCAGAAATGACGCAGCTCCGGCAGGCGCCGTCCCCAGCATCCCCCACTTGTGACCACCCCGAGCACCAGTTAACCCCAGAGATTTATCCCGTCCCATTTCGCCACCACAACCGAGCAGGAACAGACACTAATTAGCAGGGAGCTGTTGCAGGGACACATGAATATTAATGCCACCGTCCAAACTAATTTCCCCAATTACTGCTGTTACAGCAGCTCCATTACAATCCATAAAGCCGGGATTGATAGGAAGATCTCCCTAATAAGGGAGTGAGAACAACTGCTGGAGAGCTCTACCACGCCTCAGCTGACACTAACGAGGTTAATTCTTCCCCCGGATAAAAGAACAGAAATCTGTAAATATTTTAAGAATAAGAGCAGCCTTTCCCTCCTGGTATAAATACTCTGCTACAAAATCCACACGGAGCTTCCTCCACCAGAGCCCGGGCTCAGGGAAGCCTGGGATCTCCTGAACTCCCAAGCATGGAGCATTGAACACCGAGAGAGACAGAAAGAGCCATTAAACCAATGAGCTGGCTCCTGGTTTGGGATCTTTATTCCAGATTTCCCATTGATACTCCCCTCTGAAGTGTCTGAGCTCAGGAATCCATCAGTCTGTGACATGGCTGAATGGTTATATGACATGTTAGAGCTTAAATGCACTTTTATTATGCAGAAAGCATTACAATTTTGTATTTATCTCCTTTCGCAATGCTTTTTTACCCCTCTGCAAACACAGCCAACACTTGGAAACGATAAAGCTAAAAACTCTGCAGTGACAAAGAAATGGAACCTTTTCCTGAGGAAAAGGAACCATCACATACGTTTGGATACATGGCTGAGCTCTGCTGGTTCAGAACAAGGTAAAACATCACCTCTGCTCCCGAAGATGCCCAGGGCTTGATGAGCACCGTGATTTAATTAATCAGTGCCCATGGATACACACAACTGACCCCATTCACAGCCCTGGGAGACATCACCCGGTGCCTCACATCCCCGCAGGGCAGCCAGGACTGAGCTCCAGCCCGGGAAAACAAACGCACGGGATGGTTACAGGGGTGAATTCCTGTTCTGATTGACCAGAGACCCTGACCATGGCCCAAAGGCCACCTCAAGCCCAGTGACCAGAACCCCACACTGCGGCAAACACTCACCTTCCTGAATTTAAAGGGAAAGACGAGGATTAAAGGGTAGGACAAGGCGAGCTCAGTTTCCAGCAGACAAAGCACAGAACCCCAGAATATTTGGGGCTGGAAGGGACCTCTGCAGATCATCCATCCAACCCCTGCAGCAGTGACACAGGAACGTGTCCAGGTGGGTTTGGGATGTCTCTGGAGAGGGAAGCTCCAGGACTCCCTGGGCAGCTGCTCCAGGGCTCTGCCCCTCCGTGGAAAGAGGCAGAGGTGGAACTCGCTGTGTTTTAGTTTATAATCAAACATGCTAGAAACCTTCCGAGCGACACCCCCGGCTCCTGAACCCAGCCCAGCCTCCATCCTGCTGCCCTGTTCCACCCCCTGGACCCGGCTGAACGCTGCTCGCCTGCACTCGCTGTGCTGGTGCTTCTCCGAGAACTCTCACACCCCCGGGAACAGCGGCACAGCGTGAGAAACAGCAACACAGCACAGGGCTGAGCACAGATTGGTTTTCCTGGTGCTTACCATGTGTACAAGGAGGGAAAAACTAAACCAAGCAAAGAGCCCTCAGGTGATGATCACCGACAGAGGGAGATGTAAAAATCGTGTTAAAAATCACACACGTGAGGCTCAGGAAATGCTCCCGGATCTTCCACGGGCTGCAGTTTTTAACATCAGCCTCTCTGGGAGCTGCGTGCCAACACAGGAGCCTCGGAGAGGTTTTTTCTCTGCTTCCACCTGCTGGCCAGCTCATCCTCAGTTCACCCGGGACCAGCCCTGTGGGGGAGTTACACCTGGGGAGGAGGAGGGCTGGGCTGGGCTGTGCCCGTGGCTGCACCGGAGCTCTGGGACACTCCCGGAGCAGCACAGCGGGACAGGGAGTAACCCCTGATTTTCTGTAAATGCAGCCCCAGCGTCACGGTTCACAATTATTGTCTGAATACGGACACGTTTATTCCTTTGGGGGTGGTGTTGACAAATTCCTGTGCAAACGTTGGACAAATAAGAGAAACAGAAACAGAAACTGAGCTGCAGCCAGGTGACAGCACTGTCACTCCTGTGGTACTGCCAGCAGAGAGGAATTTAACCAATAACAATCCTGGGGGTGCAAAGCAGTCCCGCTGTATTTCAGAAGGTTTATTTTTCCAGAAGGGACGCTGACTGAAAACTGGAAGAGGCTCATGAAAATTGTTCCTTGAGATAATAACTATTAATGGCCTTGCTGCAGGATGAGCACGGAATTCGAGCCTGGCTGTGTTGTGATGTGCACTCAAGGACCTGAACCAGCTGCGCACCCACGGGTCCAATTGATCATCGCTCACACGAAGGACAAGGATGGTTTCACAGACACTGAAATTCTCCTGGCATCCCACACCACGAGATCCCCTGCACCTTCTCCCACGGAATCATATCCAAAGCCAGGTTTCCAACAGACCCAGCCTGGGGGAGCAGCAGGTGAAACACTGCAGGGATGCTCCCTGAACTGTCTGACCAACAGGAGACAACCTCGGCTGTGCCAGGGGATGTCAGATTGGACATCAGGAAAAATTCCTTCACAGAAAATTGGCCAGGCCCTGGCACAGCTGCCCAGGGAGTGGTGGAATCACCATCCCTGGAGTGTTCAGAGAACGTGGGGCTGTGGTACCAGGGATGTGGTGAGGGGTGGGGGAATGGCTGGACTGGGTCCCAGAGGGCTTCTCCAACCTCAAGGATTTGGAACAAGGAGGGAGCTGCAGGAAGAGGAGAGGAAGAGGAGCAGAGCTGCCCAGGCCAGGGCTGAGGCAGGAAGGCGGATTTGTTTCTCCCTCTGCTTGTTCATCCAAGCTGTAGCAGGGCTAATAGGCTAAAATTGAACCAAAGCGCTCAGGAACAATAACCCAGCCTCATCCAGACCAAAACCAGCGCTGAAAGTGCTCTGCCCGGCCTGGCAGCTGCCTGGAGCCTTTGTCACAGCTCCTTTCATGTCCCTCTTTCCCACCAAGGCCCAGGTCTTTGGTTCCTTCCCCTCAAGGCCTGTCAAGCTTTTCTTTTCCTGGTGCTCTTTAAAGCCACTGCCTGTGTTCCCAAGCCTTTCATACTTCTCCCTCACACATCCCTGCTCCATCTGGCACTTGCAACACCTTCCAATTTAGATTCCTCTGGAAGGAATCCAGCAACAGCTTCAGAAATACCAAGGCAGATGCTTTAAACAATGTCTCTTCCACCTTCTGCACTGATGGGAAGGAGGGAGCTGCCAGACCCCCCTGCCCTCCTCACCGGGGAGCGTTCCCGGCCCTGCCGTGGGATGGGCACTCGGGCTGGGGCTGGCACAGCTCCTGGGGGGCTCTGGGCACAGCCACCAGGGGCTCCTGGGCAGCTCCCTTCTCCTCATTCCCAGTCTGTGGCACATCCTCCCTCCCCTACAAACAAACCCCATCTGCTCTGCCATCCCTGCTGCCACCATCGCTCTGTCCCTGCTGTTCCCTCCTTCCCCACATCCATGGTCACAAGGCCCAGGTGACACCCAGCAGGTGACACCCAGCTCCTGCGGGTGCTGCAGCCAGGGCTGGGTGGCCCAGGGACCCTCCCTGATTTTCAGGTGCAGGGCTGGGGCAGTGGCTGCCCTGGAGCCCAGCTCCGGTGCCGTGGGGAGCAGCAGGAGCTCAGGGCACCCCCAGGACGTGGTGTCACCTCTCCTGGGGAGGCTCAGCCCCAGCCTCAGCCCCTCCTGCCTGCCTCCCGTCCTCCTGGACGCTTCCCAGGGATGCTGCTCGGTCCTGAGGAGCTCTTGGCCATCTTTAACCACCCCCAAAGCTGCTGGCACGACTCTCACGCACAAACACCCAAGAACGTTTAATTATCAATGGCAATGCTCACACAGATCCAAGAATATTTAATTATCAGCGGCATCAGCCTCAGACTGCAGCTCCACGCTCACCGCTGCCTACTCAGCAGATCCACCTTGGATTTACTCAACTGCCTCTGTTCTCTCTCCGTTTCCTTTTCATCTCCCCGATTATTGCCCATCATTCCTGGGAAGCTCCATCAGTAATTCCAGCCAGACTCGCAGCCTGGCTCCGGGGCTCTGCAGCATTGATCTGCCTTCCTGCGTGCTGCAATAAATATCAATCAAACTCCTCTGCCTTCCCACTCTTAAATGCAAACCTGTTACCAAAGAGCCAACCCGAGCCTGCGACGCTTCAAGTGCTGCTGACTTTTCAACTCCGCACATAAAACAATCCTGTAACTTCCCCAGATGAAGCAGAGGCTGAAGTTAAGCTGCAGAGGGTGTCAGGCTGCACCTCGGGTGCTGAGGGGGATGAGTACTCCACCTTCACATGCAGCAGCCTCAGGGGCTTTAATTTGGGGGGGTTTGGTGCCAGCTGGGCCATCCAGGCTGGGCAGGAGCCTGCCAGGGTGACATTTCCTGGGTAATCAGGGACCCTGCAGGTTTCCCCATAACTGTGCCCCTCTGGGGTGGCCCTGCAGCGCCCAGCCCCCGTGGGAGCTCTGCAGGACACAGCCGCGGATGTGCCCACACAGCTGAGGGGTTTGATGGGAGCGTTAAAGGACATTTGCTCTCTTTTAAAGCACCACAAGGAAAGCTGGAGAATAAAACAAGAGGGAATGAGCAGCAAAGGACGCAGGGAGCTTCCCCTGCTCACCCCACCATGGCCGGTCCCTCCGTGCCAGGGCAGACTCAGGAGCTGCAGCTCCCAGAGGGACCTTCTGGAGCACCAGGAGCCCAAACCCTCATCCCTGAGCACCCACCCAGCCCTGCCCACCCTCCAGCTGATGGCAGGCCCCTTACAGTCACTGGAGCGACTCTCATTAAGTTAATCATCATTTACCCCGGGTCTGAGAGGCCACAGGGCATCAGAGCAGCAGCTGGGGGAGCCAGCCCAGCCCAGCGCACCTTGGGCTGCAGCCCTGGCACTGACCCCTCGGCCTCAGCAGGGCCTGCGACAGCTGGCAAGTGGCACTGGGCACATGCCAGCCCCTCACACCTGGCAGGAGCCTGGAGTGACCCCCCCTTGCAGGACAGACAAAACCTCCTGGCCAGGAACACATTGGGAATTGATTCTGCCTCCTGCTCCCCTTCCAGAGGCACCGTTTGCCATCTGTCCAGCCAGGAACAGGAGTCTGAGCAGCAAATGAAGCACCTGGAGCAGTCCTGGCAGTGCCCAGAGCGGACAGCACTGTGGGCACAGCACGGCCCAGGGACTGGGAATCCACGTCCCAGAGCAGCCCCAGCACACGGAGACTGATCCCATCAAAGCCCATAAAAGCTGCATCCGCAGGCTGCAGGTAATGGTGCGAGAGCGAGAAGGAGCCCTCCTGCATTTAAATGCTGAATTAAGCTTGGAGAAGAGAAATCACAATTCCGGCAGAGCCCAAGCCAAACCCCTCCTTCCCAGAAGTTCTGTCGCAAAGTGCCTTACGTGTAATTAAATGATATGGATAATAAAAACCAGGAATCAAAGGGAAAGGAAAATAAAGGTTTGAAGGTAAGAGATGTTTTCAGATCTGATTTCAAAATGATGGTGCATAAATGGAAAAGCAAATTTAACAATATTACTGTACTCTATCATTAGGAGAAAATGAGAGCGATTTACTTATCACTAAACTGCGTTTTTTAAACAAAGCCGCCACTTAAAACAAAACGTGTCTGTGATAGAAAGACCATCAGAGCTGGGATGTTCACAGGAGCCGGGCTGGAGGGAGGCTCTGGGCAGGCGGCAGTGCAGGCTCTGAGTGCCGGGGAGGGCAGGCGCAGGGCTTTGGAACAAGGTCAGCTCCAGGGTCCCCGTAAACCACTCTGGGAGTCTGTGGCACAAATCCCCCAAATGAAACACGTGCTCAGCTCCCTGACTGACCCAAACCACAAATACCAGGAGTTGGTGACTCTCCCCCAGGTGTGCTGCAGCAAACCAGCAGCTGCCACGCTCTGGTGGGGCTGGGGAAAGCCAAGCAGGAGCAGAAATGTGATTTCCAAAGTTCATAGCACACACAGCCCAGGGTGCCGCTGTCCTGCTGCTCCTGGGGGAAAATGGGACACCAGAGAGCAGGTTTTGGTCTCTGAATAAAATCACAGAATTGATAAGGATGAGAAAGGTCTCCAAGATCCCTTGCCAACCCACTAAACCCTGTCCCCAAGTGCCACATCCACAGGCTTTGAACACTTCCAGGGATGGGGACTCCAGTACCCTCCTGGGCAGCTGTGCCAGGCCTGGATAGCCCTTTCCATGGAGAAATTGTTCCTAATTTTCAATTTAAACCTTCCCAGCACAGCCTGAGGCTGTTCCCTGTGTCCTGTCCCTGTCCCTGTTCCCATCCCTGTCCCCAGCCCTGCCCAGGGGCAGAGCCCCCCGGGACAGGCAGAGCTGACCCTGGCAGAGCCCCGAGCTGCTGCACAGAGCCAGGGCCGAGCTCCAGCAGCTCCAGCAGCCTCCCAGAGAAGCAGGAAGGCCCGAGCACAGCAGCTCTCAGAGATGTCAGAGCAGCAAGAGGCTTTTGATGGAAATTGAATTGCGAAACCCAGAGAGAGGCATCCTTATAAGGCAAGGGCACCCTTATATGGCAATAGGGGTGGGATCGATGCAAATGAGTCCCTCCTTATATGGCAATGAACTATTTATATGGAAATAGGGTGGGATATGCTAATGAGACATCCTTATATGGCAAGGCTGCCCTTATATGGCAAAGGTGCCCTTATATGGCAATGTGGGCAGAGCTATGCTAATGAGGCTTCCCTTACAAAACAGGAACTCCCTTATATGGCATTGGGGCAGGGATATGCTAATGGAGCACTCCTTATATGACAATTGGGGTTGTACTATGCTAATGAGGCATCCTTATATGGCAATGGGGGGTGTGGCTATGCTAACAAGGCCTCCTTATATGTCAGGGGTGTCCTGGTGAGGGCCAGGCTGGATGCGGTTGGAAGTTGGGATCACAGAAATCCTGACAAATCTGTCCCCCCTCTGCTCCTCCCTCACCCCAGAGCTGGGGGACAAACGAACAGGAGGTGCCACCTTTGGTTAAGGGAGAAGCAGCTTTATGGTGCCTTCAGGAAATACATATGAAAATTTAATTCTCATAAATATCTTTTACAGCTTGCAGCACTAATTACACTGAATTCATTTAGTTCTCAGACCGTTAAATAAAGTTTTTCATTGATTTACAGATTATGGGTTGATATATCGCAGCAAAGCTCCTTCCCGGTTTATTATGCCCCCAGAAGCCCGTTTAAAAATATTATTCAGTCCAAAATCAATAGTTACACTTGCAAAGGAAAAAAACAGATGTGGAAAGGTTCCCAAGGGAAGCTTTAAACCCAGGGTGAATCTCACGCAGAGCAGCAAGAAAACATCGCAGTCATGGAAAATGGGACACAGGGATGTGGGAATAGCTGACCAAACATCTCCAGTCTGCACCCTCGCCTCGTTTCATTCCTCACAAGAACTTTTTGCCCATAAAGAAGATGACAAAATGCTCCAAGGCTTTTGCATTTCCACCCCAGAACACACCCAGGGGTTTTGGTGGTTGGATTTGCCCCATTTTGGTGGTGTTTTACCCAGTTCCCAAATCAGAGGGGGTTCGTTTGGAGAAGCACAGCATTTCCCAGCGACGGGGAAATCTCCCCACACGGGAATTCTGGGGGAAGGAAGCATCCCCCACAGCGGGCCTGGGCAGGAGCAGCTCCGGAGCAGCTCAGAGCTGGTGATTCACCAGCCCACTCCGAGACGCTGGGGAATGACGAATCTGAGTCGGAGAAGGGAAAATCAAAGGTTACACGCTCAGGGATGCAGGCCACAGGCAGCTCCGGCAGAGGAGAGGGAAGAAGGAAGGGATTCCTGCTGGAGATGACAGGGACGGCATTTCCCCTCGCCAGGGAAGGGCTCTGAGCATCCCCGAGCTCCAGCCCCGCTTCCCTGCTCACCCATGGATGCTCCAACCCTGCTGCAATCCCAGAGCAACCAACGGCAGACGGATCAGAAATCACAGCAGTTTGCACTGATGCCTTTCTGGATGCATCCCTGAGCAGGTGGAGGGGCAGGACAGGAATGAATTCCCAGGGTTAGAGGGATATTGGGAAGGAATTCCTCCCCGTGAGGCATCTCCCCCACGCCTTCCTCCGCTGCGCACATTCGGCTCCCAGATAATAACACAGCTCTTCCTCACAGCCTTAAAAACGTGATTAAGGAAAGGCAAATCAGCAACACTGAAGTTCCAGCCCGTATAACTTTGCTGCCATGAGAGTATTTAAATTGCATTTTGTTGCCTATGATGGATCTGTCACCCCAGGAGCAGCAGAGCTCCTGAGTGGGGCTCGGGGAATATTAAAGAAGCTCTGCCACAGGTTCATATATTTCAATCTCCTGTGTCTCGCTGGGCAGGCACTGCCAGGGCTGGCAGCTAAGTGGGTAAAAAATTAGCTATTTATTTATTCCCTCCCCCTGCCTGCTCCCAGCAGGAGCATCACAGTCACAGGCACCGAACCTCATAACAGACCCTGATCGTATTAACAGACATTTCCTGGGAGAAAAGCGCGGGGTTCTGAGCTGACACTTCCATCTGTTAACCCCTGCTCGTGTCCTCACCCCTCCTGGTGCCCCCGGCTCCCCGAGAGGGCTCTGGGCTGCACCTGCCAGGGCTGGACAGAGCTGCTGCCCTGCTGAGCCCCTGGTCAGGGAATCCCACACTGGTTTGGGGTGGAAGGGCCCCTAAATCCCCCCCAGTGCCCCCCCTGCCATGGCAGGGACACCTCCCACTGTCCCAGGTGCTTCCAGCCCCGTCCAGCCTGGCCTTGGGCACTGCCAGGGATCCAGGGGCAGCCACAGCTGCTCTGGGCACCCTGTGCCAGGGCCTCAAACCCTCCCAGCCAGGAATTCCTTCCCAATATCCCATCCAGCCCTGCCTTGGGCACTGAGAGCCATTCCCTGTGTCCTGCCCTCCATCCCTCATCCTCTCCCAAGCCCCTGCCCAGCTCTGCCCTTCCCTCCTTTCCTGCACCAGCACAAAGGTTGGAGCTGATCTTGGAGGTCTTTTCCAACCCCAAGGATTCTGTGATTCCACAGAAACCAGGTCAGTGCGTGCTCATTAACGAGCTCATTTGGGCTCACTGACCCCTGGCTGCACTTTGCAGCTTGAACACAGAATGTTGCTATAAATAAGAATGTAACTGACTTCCCCTACCCAGGGACAACATTCCCACCCAGCAGGATTGTTATTCACGGCAGCTCAGCCCAGCCTGGAGAGGAGATGTTATTACAACTCGCATGATAACGAAGGCTTTTCTTTACCTGAACCCACTTCAGAAAGAACAGTATCAAAAATGGCACTTTTCATCTAAGCAGCGTTTTCCTAGAAAATGTGCACTCCAAACCCGATAAAAACAGCTCGCTTGAAATTAAATCAGCTGCTTCCCTTTGTGCTCCGTGCCCAAGGCATTAATTTGTTTTAAAGATGACGGCACATGATGGCCCTGCCCCGGCCCCACGGGCACAGCGCCTCACCAGGGCTGCACCCACAACATTCCCTGCAAAAATTCCCTTTCCTTTAAAATCCCTCCAGCCACGAGCCAGGGCCGTTCTCAGCCGTGCCCTGGGTGCATCCGGACACCTGACCCCACGTGGAGAGCTGGAACCCCGGGGTGTGGCCGGGTGAGGGTCCTGCTCCTGCACTCCAGGCTGGACAGGGGAGGGCACAGCCTGGACGGGCACCAGCACCTTCCCTGTCCCCAAGGGCTCCTGTGAGCCCCCGGGGTCACAGCCCCCCACAGGCAGCAGGGATCGGTCCCTCCTCGCTGAGCCTCCCCAAGCCCTGAGAACAGCCCCATTTGAGCCATTTCTGTTCCCTTCTGCAGCTGATTTAACCCTCCCGACGCTGCAGCTCCCCGGGGGGACGGGGAGGAGCTGCCCCCGTTCCCCTGCAGGCGCTGGATCCCGGCTCTGCCCGTTCTCTGCACCGCTGACAAACACATTTCACACAAACCAGCCCTGGCTCCTCACCCCCGTGCGCTGCTGGTGGAAGGGCTCAGCGAGGTTGGGAAAGACCCCCAAGACCATCAAACCCCCCTCAGAGCTGCCTGAGTTCCGTGAACACTCCCAGAGGTGACCTGGGCTGAAAGGCAGCGCAAGATGGGCGGTTCAGGAATCATCTCCAGCATCCTGAAACAGGCAGGATGAATCTGCAACGCAGGAAGGACACAGATCCCAGCTCAGCTGCACTGCCCACATGTCTCACTGAAAATATCAGCGTGGCTGCAACCCTCGTGTGCAACCACCCAGTCCCAGTGTGCCGCAGAAACCGTCACGGCTGGTACCCCCCAGCATCCTCCAGGGACGGGGGACAGAGCTTCACCCTCCACCAGAGCCTTTGAAACTTCCTCCCGCATCCTCTCCCTCTGAAGTTCCCTCTCGCTGTCACCGTGGTGAACATTTCAAAGCAGACGTTCCACTTTCATTTCCATGGTTCTCCCTCTCTCCGCTCTGTTTTCCAGGGGATGTCAGTTTTCTCCCCGGAATGGTTTATTTTCCGGTCTCAGATAAGCATTTAGGGATATTATAGGGCTGCTAGTCTGGAGCAGGCTCATCACACCCTCCCCAGTGTTTGATGCTGCCCTACTTTGAGGCTGTCTTACACGGGCTATATTAAGCACACACATGCAAAAATGTTCTCTGTGATGTCTGGGTGCCTTGGAATGAAACAAGTGGTGAAACAATTCCAAACAGGGCACACATTTCAGGCTGACAAAATTATCCCCATCAGCTGGGGCAAGAAACCTCAAATTATCTCATTGATTAAAATCACATCCTTCCTCCCGCTGATCAAACGGATAATGCACCTTATTTATTTGAAAACAACCAACTCTGCTAAGTAGTACCTGCTGAAATTGAGCTCTCGAGATGAAATTAATGCCGTTTGCTGGTTGAGGGAGGAAGGTGCATGTGAAATACCTGGCTGGGGATGCAGGAGGATCATTTAACTCGGAATTCATAAATCCTTCCCTGACACCAGCAAGCTCGACAGAAAGCTCTCGGTAAATTCCTTTTTAAAATTAAATCTTAAGTGAAGCAAAACTTCTGTGGTCTTCAGGTACCAGAGAGGCACCTAAATATTCAAATACCACACAGAGGCTGTGGCTGCCCCTGGATCCCTGGGCCAGGCTGGAGCTTGGAGCAGCCTGGGACAGTGGAGGGGGTGGAACAGGTGGTCTCTGAGGTCCCTCCCAACCCAAGCCACCCTGGAATTCCAGGATTCCATGATTCTTCCCTCACCAGAGCAGCCCAGAGGTCGGAAACCACCTCCACCCCCAGAGGAACCAGGAGCTCCCCAGCCTTGGCTGCTCAGGTGGAGCCGCACCAGATCCGAGCCTCCCCCTCCAGCTCGAGAGGAACAACAGAGATTCCACCGTTCTAAAAGCCAAGAACACCGAATTTCTGACAGCAGCAGTTCAGCCTTACAGCTTAATGCAGGAAATGGGGGGGAAAAAAGCAAAACCAAGGACTGGTAGCTATAAAATTCTGTAGTGCAAATGTCAAAGAGTAATTAAAAAGAAGGGAGGATTTCTGTGGACCTGAATGAATAATGAGGAAGGGAGCTACTGTTGAAGTGACATCGCTTAATAATCTCATTGCAAAAACAGAGGAAAGTTGCGTTCAGGGGAATTATTTTTTAATTATTTTGAATTGGTAGTTGGAAAATGAAAGGAAAATGAAAGGAAAATGGGTGCTTGTGCTGCTAAATACTGCTAATGTACAAGGCTCCTGAACAAAAAGGCTCCTCAATTAAAACCCTTGCAGCACAGTGCCATCGCTTATCAGTGCAACGCGTTCTCCTTGGGAACAGCTCTGCTCACGGAATGGGGAAACCGAGAGCCAGAGCCACCAACTGCTGGGCTCTGTCCCCCTGCAGGACCAGGTCCCAGGGCTGCCCTGGGCCTCGAGAAGTGCTCCAAACACAGCTGGGTTTTCCACCGGGACTGTCACAGGCATCCCCTGCCCCACGAGCATGAGCTGGAAAGGATGAACAGGTACTGGGAATTTCGTTATGTTTATAACACGCTGTGTTCAGAGCAGGACTCGGGCACAACAGCGGGGCTCAGCACGCAGCCAGAGAGGCTTTTCCTCCAGGAGTTTGGAATCAAATCCTGCTTTAAGTAAGAGCTGCCCTTCCTGACCGTCCCTGGGAGAGGTGGTGAGGCCGTGTCCTGGGGACAGGGAGGTGGCGGGGACAGGGGGGTGGCAATGCCACCTCTCTGGGGAAAGCAAATGGCTTCTCACTCCAGACAGCTGCCAGGAGAGGCAGGAGTGAGGCTGGGACTGGCACGGGCTCAGGGGGCGAAAATTTGTCTGGTGCAGAGACCGGCACTGAGGGACCTTCCCTGGAGCTGGGGACACAGGGGTGACACAGGGACACCAAGGCATCTGCAGCCACCCTCCCACTGCCAGGGAACATGGCCCTTTGGGGCCCAGGAAAAGCATCCATGCTGAGGAATCCCTGCTCTGCCCTGCTCTCGGCTCCAGAGCAGAGGGAAGAGCATGGGCGGGGAGCGCAGCCCAGGGAGTCTCGGTCCTCAAGGCACCCAGACAGAGACCAGCAGAGTGTCCCTGATAACGCTGGGATTCTGCACAGTTACAGGAACCTCCCCATGCTCCTCATCCAGAGCCAGGATGGATTCAGCTCCTGCAGGCCGTGCCCACGTCAAGCAGCTCTGAGCCCTTCCTTGATCCTGTCCCTCAGTGCCCATCCCATCCACGCACACCCGATTTTATTAATGCCATGGGGCAAAAGGCGGGTGCAGCTCCAGGAAAACAGCTCAGAGCCAGTGACAGCAGCACGGCGCTGCTCCCTCCCGGCCCCACTCCCAAATTTGCTGTTTTCCCAGCAAACTGAGCCCCTGAACCCCAAAGCTGAGCCTCTTCTCCCTGTCAGATGCACTCCTTCCCCCTGCACTAAATTATAGATGTTAGACAGTTCCGAGACAGGAGTGTTAATTATTAATAGGAATTACCTGGATTGATTTGCAATTACAGAATATTATTTCCTATTACATCGCAATAAGACTGCGGGAATCCCATTAAATCCAAAATGAGGCCCATCAATTCCCATTAAGGCCCATGTAAACTGAACACATATCTCTGTTGAAGGCAATGATTTCCAATCCGCATTTCCATGGATTCCCGTTTGGAAGGGGCTGGAGGGCCTGACACCGTTCAGGGCTGCAGGGTGGCAGGGCCAGAGCGCAGCTGCCATCCCTGAACCCCTCTCGGAGCAGCACAATTCCCCACGGAGCAGCTTCTGGGCCCACGGGGGATCCCTCTCCTGAAATCTGACCCACCAAAATTGGCACCTTGGGTTCCTTCCTCCTCATTAACAAAAAAGAGAGGGGGAAAACCTCCCTCAAGTGCCTCTGCAAATGCTTTTCTCCTCGGAGACTCCAGCACAGCTCAGCCATTCCCTGCGTGGATATTTCTGCTTGGAGACCGGAACAGAGCGTGTTACTAAACACTGAAATAGTCACTTATTTCTAAACTTTCTGCAGGAAAGTCAACATTGGATGTAAACAGCGGTCTGTTTCCATCAGCTTCACGTGGTAAAAGACACAAACAAGGCCTTTTTCCACTGCGCAGGCCACACCAATCACGCACAGGTGGTGGAGCAGAAATAGCCAGATGGTTTTGCTTTCCTGGTGATATTCTTTTTTTCTACCACTTGTGATTCTCATTTTTAAGCATTATTTTAATTTTTGAAGGGCTCTTTCAACATAAATTGGATGGAATATACAGGCCGAAGATGAAGTTAATAGATTAAAGCCCAAATCAAGTGAAAATCCTCCCCCAAAACGCAGCGGCAGCAATCTCCAGGCTGGCTGCAGCGGGCAGCGTTTCAATAAATAAACGTTATTATTGCTGATAAAAGCGTGATGGTATCTGCAGCTCAGCCAGGCCCGGCGACACCAGAGGCTTTGGGAGCATCAATAAACAGCTCCCATCAGGGCGAGTCCCTGTCCTCAGAGAGGCCCCACAGAGGCTCCAGGTGGGAATTTCTCTCTCCAGGTGTCGCATCCGTGGGCAGGACAGCCCCAAAGTCAGTCACTGTCACTGCTCCTGTCACTGCTCCCACCCGGGGTCTCCTCCCTCCCTCAATCCTCGATGGATTTTTCCCCTCTCCCTGTGCAGGAGGAAGAATTTTACAATACCCTGGAGCAGCTGGGTGGGATCTGCACATCCTGTGCCAGCTCTGCTCCCAGGGTGTCCCCAGGCAGGGACAGGGGCAGGACAGGACCGGG
Source organism: Pomatostomus ruficeps (assembly GCA_013400735.1). Lineage (NCBI taxonomy): Eukaryota > Metazoa > Chordata > Aves > Passeriformes > Timaliidae > Pomatostomus > Pomatostomus ruficeps. The sequence continues at coordinate 224,992 of VYZT01022310.1, forward strand.
ATTTGGGCTGGCCTGGGGTTACTCCCTCACTGTCACTGCTGCCTCCCTCTCCTGTGTCACCCCTGCCTCTCAGGCCAGAGCTGTTCCCTGTAAACACTGGCAAATCTGTGATTTTTTTACATTTTTTTATGATTTTGAATAATTACCAATCATTTGGGATAACGGTTTGATGAACTTTAAGATCTTGACTTGCACATCCGTCAATCTGACCCAGCCTGGCCCAACCCAGGAACACTGGAGGGATCAGACACTAAAAACTGGGGCACTGGAGGAAAATGGGAAGTGAAAGGAGCCAAGAACAGCTCAGAGTTACACTGAGAAGCATCTTGAAGGCAAAAAGCCAAAGGAAAGATTAAATATAGAAATATAGAAATACAGAAATATAGAAATGTTGTTGAACTGCTCTGAGCAGGGCACAGACAGTCACGTTTGTTGGAGCAGTTGGTTCTCAAGGTGGAATTCCTGTCCTGTAATTCCTGGCAAGTTGCTCAGGAAAATGAAGATTGAACCCATGTGGAGAGGTGAGGGCTGAACACACCAGGGCAGGACTCCTCCCCAGGGACTGACACACCTCACTGACACTGAGCTGGGTTAAATTCCCAATATTATGGGGCAGCAACGCAGCAGCAGTGACCAGGGACAGCAGAATTAAGTGCAAAACCTCAAGAATTTGAAGAGATGTAGTGGAGAAACAGAACCCCCTGAACCTATTCTGTGTGTCACCCTAAAACGCTGCAAATGGGGAATTCCCAGGACAGCAGGCACTCCTCACAGGGTGGGAGATTCATTTACAGACTTTAGATCTCTATTCTACAGAAATTCGACATGTTTTCCCACAATGCGCTAAACCCAGGAACTTTTAAAATCCCTTAGAAAAACATCACTTTCTGCCAGAGAAAGTTTCTGCCAAGCCAGGCCTTGGTGATCATCTAACCTTGAGAAATTGCATCTTTTTTTGGCTGGACTGTAATAACTTCTGAGCGACATATCTGATCCACTCCGAAATGTCTGGGAATTAAGCAGGCATCAGTAGGCAGAGTCCAATTGATTTTGGAAAGAGCAGAGTAAATGAGGCACATATTACTCTCTTTATCTGGTTAGCAGATTAATTTCCTCCAGCATCTCTGTAATCATTTATAAATAGCTGATGGCAGCTTTAGAAAATAAAAAGAAAAGAAAAATCGGTTCAAATTGACATCTCAAAGCCTCGCTGCCCATGGAGAGAAACGTAATGGGATCACAGCAGGGGCTGAGGGATGTGGGGAGCAGGGCTGGGGCTGCGCTCAGGGAGCATTCCAGTGGGAAAACACCTCCAGGATCTTCCCGTCCAGCCCTGGGGGTGATCCCCAATTCCCTGGGGAACTGGGGCACGCAGGGAGAATCCAGGGGCAGCTTCCTGGGAGCACAGGGAGCCCAGGCCCACCCTCATGTCCTTAAAGAGCTTCTGGGAGAGCCGGGAGCACAACTCAGACAAACCAGGCACGGGCTGCTCCTGTGTGCTCTGGTGTTCACAGCTGGCCTTGTCCTGCTCCAACAGAGACCTTTTGGGGCAGTTTATTCCTCACCAAAAGAAATAACTCTGCAATCCTCTCTGGCTGCCTGGCGTGAATTAACCCTTGAGAGGAAGCATCTGTTTGTGCGACATTAAAGCTGCTGAACATCAAATGCTTCTTGCAGGGAGCGATGAAGCACAGGGAGCCTTCCCACCCCAAATGCTGAGGAACACCCAGCATTCAGATCATTCGTGTTCACTCCAAAGTTTCTCCTGCCACAGGAATGTGCTGTTCCAAAGGGGCACCAACTTGCACGGAAATTCCCCGTTTCCCAGCAATACTGCAGCAGAAATCCAGTGTCACACCAGCAAAATGAGCTCCACTTTTTGGGATTCTTGGTTGCAACCCTCCCAGAGCTCCCTTCCTGCCCAAGCTGATCATTAGCACATTATTTATTGGTTATTTACCATTTCCCCCATGGATCCAGGTTCCCTGAGCAACCTGGAGCTCACCTCACCGGCTTCACTGGCAGAAGTCTCTCTCAGAACCCAGATGTCTCTTAAACACCAAGAATGATCTACTAATGGCTTTATGGGGTTAATTAACTGTTTCTTTTTCGAGATAACAGAATTGGCAATGAGGAACATTATCTTTAGTGCTACCTCTGCAAAGGAGAACGCAGGATAATTGGTAGTGCCGTGTATTGCCCATTACGCACAAAATTAAGGCAGGGAATTTACACACAGTGATTACCATTGGTGTTTTATTGCCTCCCATTCTTATAATGGATTGCAATTCACACGATGGATGCACGAGAAAACTGCTTTCTGTCTTCTGCTAAACTGAGGGCTCTGCTGCAACGCCCCATCTTTGTCCCTCCAGGGTTTCGTGCTGATAAGGAGCCCACGTCTCTCCCAAAGCATTAACTGCACTCTGCATCATCCCCGAGCCTCCAGGAACGTCGAACGGCATATAAAGTGATGCTCTATCAATTTGGGAGAGGCAAAAGGTTCTGAAATGCCTCACACTTGATTTAAGCTAAAACCCTTGGAAGGGCCTGTGACGCTCCAGGCCGGAGCTGCTGACAAGCAAATCAGGTCACCAAACCCACAACAACTGACAGGAAAGCAGCAAGGAACTTGTTCCGCTGCTAAGAGCAGCAGGAAGTGCACGAGCACCTGGATTTTCCTGGAGGGAGTGACTCGGTGCAGGCTCTGGTGTCCCTCTGAGGAGCCTGAGCCTGCTGCCAGGGAATCCCCCACTGCTTTGGGATGGCAGGGACCCTAAAGCTCATCCCATCCCACCCTGCCCTGGGCAGGGACACCTTCCACTGTCCTCTGAGTTTAAACCCCAAGCAGATGTCAGCACCTCCTCCCTTCATCCTCACAAAGTGTGTGAGGCACAGCAAATCCTGTTCAGGATACGGCCCCATCCTGGGAAATTGTTACAAACGATTCCTAAGCAGAGCAGAGTCAGACGTGCGCCATTCATTGCACTCCCCCCTCCACGGAAAGCTTTCTGCCTTCTCCTCGTCCTTGTCCCCCGATGACAGAGACGGCAATGAAGCTACAAAACAAGCTGAGTGCATTGTAACTAAAGCTAAAGGGTCCCAAATTAAATATGAGCAGTGTACAATTTAATCTGTTTTGCTTTTCCCTACAACTCATAAAAAAATCTTAAATTGTGCTTCTGCAGTTTAAGACATCAGCAGATTCTCTAATTGCTTTCCAGAACCATTGTTATTTTATGAAGAGACTCTCCATCCTCCATGTTCTACAGCTGGAGAATTAAATTACCCTTTACAGGCAGCGTGCGCAGGAACCACGGCCACGTTTCTGAAGAGATACTGGGATACTGGGCAGGAATTCCTGGCTGGGAGGGTGGGAGGCCCTGGCACAGGGTGCCCAGAGAAGCCGTGGCTGCCCCTGGATCCCTGGCAGTGCCCAGGCCAGGCTGGACGGGGCTGGGAGCAGCCTGGGACAGTGGGAGGTGTCCCTGCCAGGGCAGGGGTGGCACTGGGTGGCTTTAAGGTCCCTCCAACCCAAATCATCCCAGGACTGGATATCTCTGGGTATCCAGGTGCCTGGGGATGCTTTCCCCATCCCAATTCCAGCAGCAGATCCCTTCCAGAAGGGAACAATCCTTTTTCCACCTCTTGTTGTTTTTCACCCACTCTGGGGCCAGGCAGCACACCGAGCCTGTGGACCCTCCTGGAGCGATCTGGTTCTGCTCCCCAACGCTTTTTGATCATTGTTTATTTCCCTCCTTCGACACCTGCTAATTTCCTGCAACTCCTTTATGTTTCCAATCAAATATCAAAGCCTGCCTGGGTGATCCCTCAGCCTTGGAAGATGTTCTCCCTCTGCCATGGTGCGTAATTAACTCACGGTGACAACTCCCTCTTCCACAAACCTCTGTCTCCTCTTTGAGCCTGCCTAACTAACAGCAGTTAAAGCTGGCCTTAATTAAGACACTGGTCTTATTAATTTACTCACAGGTGTTGCACCACTCTCAGTATCAGGATTTCCACACCCTCCCCATGAATACAACAACTGTCAACTCATCCATATCTGCATTATTTTAAACAGAAGTTTAGGGAAACAGGCACAAACTCGAGTGCGTCACTGCAAATCTTGGCAGAAAATTCCACGATCAGATCCTTATAAATCCTCGTCTGTGCTGCCATAGATCCGTGTGGGGTTCGTGCTAATTCACGGCAGAGTCCTGTAATCCCTTGTCATAAATATGAAGGATTTCACCCAGCCTATTAACCTGCAGAATTACAGATTGCCAGGGAGTAAATCATCCCCCTTTTCCAGTCACACCAACAAAAGGTTGAGAAAAATTACTCATTCGTTTTTATAATCCTTTAATTCTTGTGGATGCTCCCCTGGAAGTTGATTTAAATTGATGAGCCACGGGGCACAAGTGGTGCAAATTCCTCAAGCTGCAGACGCTGCCTTCGCTGGAGGGATGTCAGCACCCAGCCCTGTGCCCAGCACAGCTCAGCCCTGTGCCAGCTCAGACACCCTGCAAACTCGGGATCAGCTCCTCAGGCTGGCACAGCAAATGGGATTTAATGAGATGGAGCCTGACCTGCCCTGACACTGATTTTTCTGTTGCTCAGATGGATGAGAAGGGCAAGACAGAGGCAGAAATTCCCCCTCTGCAGGTGTCAGCAGCTCTGTGCTGGCCTCAGTGACACTCTGAGCCTGTCACACCTTCCAGGGACAACGGGCAGCCACGAGATCCCACAGAATTCCCCCTGGAGAAGCTCCAGGTCACCACACCCAGCACCTCATCCAGCTCCAGGCTGAGCCCACCTGAAAGGATTCAGCACCAGCCACAGAAGGAAAGCGCTTCCCAACTCCTCACATCCTCTGCTCTGTCAAAATAATCCCCAGAGATTTCATCCTGCTCGGGGCTGTTGCTGGTCAGCTGCTTCCCAAGAGATGTTTGCCTGATATAATTCACACAAGGATAAACAAAACTAACCCCCTGACTTGCTCATAATCACTCCTTTTCTTGTTTTGTGACTAGAGAGGATCTAAAATTCAGAAAAGATGATGAAAAGCTACCGGCTAAGCCTGAAAAATCTCTCTCACAGACCCAGAGGACTGTTCCAAATAATGCAGTTGTCAGCGCAACATGGAGTTACCTCCCTCTGCTGCTGGGAGTGGACACAGAGCCCGTGCAGCAGGGCCAACTCACAAATATCCACCCTCAGCTCTAAAAACAGCTTTGAAGGGCCTCAGATCTCATCTGGCCCAGCTGGACACTTTGCTGGGCTCCATAGACTGAGCAAAAGCAGGGCACATGAGTTCCATGGGCTGGCCAGGATGTCCCTGTGCCAGCCAGGGTGTCCCTGTGCCCGGGGACAGTGGCCAGCAGGGAAGGGGATAAATGCAGCCCCCACAGCTGTGGGACCATCGGGTCATTCCTACAGACACACGCTGGCACTGCCATGCCAGGGATTCACAGTGCCCAGATGTTGCTGGAATATCCAACCCCTGGCATTCAGGCATTTCATCTGGAAAATCCTCCAAGGCCATCGAGCCCCAGCTGTGCCCAATGCCCACCCTGTCCCCAGCCCAGAGCTCTGAGTGCCACGTCCAGGCCTTCCTTGGTCACTCCAGACCCCCCTGCGCAGTTCCGCAGCCTGAGCAGCTTCAGCAGGGAGCTCGCTGCAGCCTGGGGCACTGCAGGGTTCATGGGGATGAGGGGTTCACCGTGAGACCGGGCACAGACAGGAATACAGGATAGCTGGGACACGAGGGGACCTGACATGAAAGCCCCTGACAGCCCCAGCAGGAGGAGGCTTTAATGACTACCCCAGCAAACAGCCTTCCCCTGACACAGTTTGGAACAATTCCTGCACTCCCACAGGGGGTTTTGCCCACAGCCGGTGTCCCACAGCACTGCCCGGTGCCCCTGGCCCTGCCCATGTGCCCAAGCAGAGCCTGGGGACATTTACAGCCACAGTCACCGGTGGCAGCCCCGGCTCTCAGCAGAACCAGCAGCAGCACTGGCACAGGAGCCAGGAGGGGCTGAGGGAGCACCTGGGGCAGTTTGCAGCCCTTCCCCACATGCTGCCAGGCTGAAACCCGCCGGGTGTGTCAGCAACCCTGCCCCAAATGTGGCCACTGCCCCAGGTCACCTCTGCTCCCAGGAACACCGGGCTGAGCACAATGAAACCTGGGAGGGACAAAGCAGAGGTTCCCAACCCCAGTCCAACGCAGAGCCAAGGGGGAGGAACACTTCAGGCAGCCCAGAGCCCTGTGCATATTAATTCTGTGTGGAAGCACGGAGCCCTGAGCGTAAGCGGAGCTGACACACGGACCTGTGTCACAGCAAACCCAGGACGTGTTACACAACAGCCCCTGCAGCCCTGCGGGCAGCGCCTGCCCAGCATCCCAGCTCCCACACGGGCACTGCCAGCCAGGAGAGCACCAGCTCCCTGCTCATCAGGGGACCAGCCAGCCCTCCCTGCTCCTCAGGAGACCAGCCAGCAGTCTGGTCCTGCAGTACACCTCCCGAACAAACTCCCTGACACGAACTAAATCAGTGATGGGGCCCGATATTGTCCCAGCTCCTGGAGGAGCCAGCCAGACCACACTGCCCAACACTCTGTATTTCCCAGGCTCTGATTCCACGGGGAAAGGAGAGGTTATGGAGTGCCCAGTGCTGGAGTCAGTTAGAGTGTAAGTCACTCTGGAACGAGACGAGTCACTTTTCCGTAACATTACTCTAAATCAATAAGGTTCTTCTCAAAAATTATCTTTCCAAACCGGAGAGTCTGAATGATGTCTGCGCTGCAATCTGATGAATGCGATACCGAGTGTTTTGTGCATCTGATACCATGACTCTCAGATGTAACTCCAGCACAATATGGAAATTATAAACTTCCTGACTGAAATTAAAATTGCTTGCCTTAAATCCTGCTCACAAAATCCTGAGAGCATCACAGGGAAATTGCGCCACGTGTTAAAATTGTCCCCAGGATCCAAACCCAGCTGGCAGGACCCAACCTCCACCCTGAGCAGAGACGATAATTCCCCTTTGGAAGAATCAGATTTATCCAACGAGGCTGATTGGAGACACAGCCAGCAGGCAAAAGGCAGAAAGAGGAGGGACAGGAGGAGAGGCTGCAGTGCTGGACAGAGCTCCTGAATTTGGTTTCTCGGCAGCAGCAACAGAATCCTTCCTCAGAGCTACCCCACAGCAGAGGACCCCCCGTCAGTCTCCTTCAGCAGGGAATTGCTTTTCCAGGCAGCACAGCCCCATTTAGCACTCAGCCCGCAGGAAGGATAATGCAAACAGACTTCATTGCTACAACTGACTGACTGGGAGGACACAGTTCGCAATAAATCTAATATTTCCAAGTGCTCTTCCTGCCAAAGCAGCACTTTGGATTTGTGTCGGTTACAGAAGCGAGCAATAATGCATTTTAGATCTAATGGTCTCGTCAGCAGAGGCACCTCGGAGTGCTCTGCCAGCACCCAGGAGCTGCAGCACAGAGAGGAGGCACTCGGGCACAGATTGGTGCCCCAGGCTGGCACAGAGCAGCCACCCCGGGCCCAAGGGCACAGCTCCAGCACCCACCCAGCACACCCGGCAAACCCACAGGATCCAGAGGGAAACGTGTGCCGAGAGCTCGAACTCCTTGAGCTGAGACTCTGGCAAACACAGCTGCTCCTCAGAGAGCAGCCAAGGAGCCTTGCATGACTCCCGGGCTCGCAGGAGGGATTACAGCAAAACCCTGGGCTTTGAAGCCTCTCTGGCTGGGCTGGTTTGAGTGGGAATGTGCAGCCACCAGCACCAGCTGGGAACCTTTCCATGCTGCCTCCAGAGCAGCCGGGCTGGGCAGGGACCACAAAACCAACAAAAGCTGCCTGGCTGCAGAGCCGGAGCTGAGGTGAGCAGGGACAGGGACAGGCAGACACCTCTCACGCACTAAAGCTCCTTGCACACATCACTCCCTGCTCTGTCCCGATTTCCAGGGCACAGAAGGACTCCTCCCAAAGCACGGCAGTGCCAAAGGGCGAGGCAGCTGCCAGGCTGGCACAGCACAGCAGCCCTGGGCTCTGCCGGTACCTGGGATGCAATCCCGTCCCCCGGGAGGCAGGGCTGGGATGAAACCGCATCCCCGGGCAGGCAGGGCTGGGCTGGGGCCCCTCAGCCTCCCACCCGCTGGCTGAGAGCTCCCCGGCCCTCCAGATCACCCCGAGTGATGGATGGGACGAATCCACGGCTGCTGCCTCAGGCACTCGGCAGCGGGGAGAGTTATGGGACACTTCATCATCAGTATGGATTCCACAGAGCAAGAAACCAGGGATGGCCAAAAAATAATCTCCCATTCATCAGGCAGCGCCTCGGGAGCCGGGGCAGCCAGGAGAGCACAATGAGTTTTGATGTTCATTGACTCTCCTGCAGCTCCTCAGCTCAAGGGAAGAATGGCTTCTTATTCCTTTTGATTTCTGGATCACAAACACCCTTCCTCGCACGCTCTGCCTGCAAGAGCTGCAGCTCTGCTTTGTCCCCTGCTCCACCTGACTTCCCCCTCATTTTTAAGTTTAACGGATTTCTTTTCCCTCCATCTACAAAAATAATATTGGCAGCAACATCTGACCAGAGCTCTTGGCTGCTTGTCCTCACAGAAAGCGCCGTGACTCGAGGCTGCTTGTGCTCCTGCCAGAGCTCTTGGGCTGTGGGACCAACACCTCAAACGCTGATGTCAAACACTGTCACATCTTTATTTCTGGCACATCAGAGATCGTGTTTCTATTGCTGTCTCCAAAGCTTTCGGGGCTTTGTATCCAACACAGCCATGCTAACCTACAAGGTGATCAGTGTTCTCTTAATGAAAGACATCCCGAGATTTATCCATAAAAGATGCCAAAATTAGCGTGCTCACGCTGCAGGAGTTTTGATAACTACATTTACTTCTTTTTCTCTGCACTTAACCTTGGGAATGTAGCACTGCCGCTAACGACTGCAGGAGAGAAGAAAACAGTTTTAATCTGAACGATTATGCTCCCTCTGTTGCCTGGAGAAAGGGATTTAAGAAGTTTAGGGGAATTGCTGGATTGTTTGCTTTGGCCCCAAGCCAGAGCAGTGCTGGGAGCCACTCTGCCCTCCTCAGTGTCACAGATGCCACCCCACAGCTGCTGTGGCTGCTGAAATGGCAGGGAAATCCACCTGGCAGCTCTGGCGCTTCGGGACAGCACAAATACGGCTCTAAAATGTCAAGTTTAACTGGTGAGTGTGGGGGCATTAAAACTCCACAATTCAAGGGTGTGCCCTGCATTTTGTGTCATTCTGCAGAAATACAGAATGCAGGGAAACTGTGCCAGGTTAAAGAGGAGCTTGGCAAACGCAGGCCTGAAAGAGTGGCCGTGCTTTGATCACGGCTTCCCTTATCAGCCTGTGTCTGGAATTACAGCCTAAGCTCCTTACGGGAGCTTTCCTCTGCCCTGCATTCTGCCGGAGCTGCCGCAGCTCCCAGGGAAAGGTTTAATCCCAGACCCCTGAGAAAGGCGCTGCCGCCTCCCTCCTCCTGCTTCGGAGGCGAATGGAACACCTGCACTCGGCTGAGCTGCCCTGGCACCCTCCCGGCTCCTGGCAACACTGCCAGGGATGTTCACCCACTGCCCCTGCCCCAACAGCAGCAGTGCCGCTGTTAATTAACCCAGCTGCACTAATTGCTCCTGGGGCTGTGCACATTCTGCCCTCAAAGCTCAGCAGTGGTGCCGGAGCCTTTCCCAGGCTCAGCCCAGCAGAGCCAGCCCAGCCTGGGCTGCTCATCCCGAGCGGAGCCTGAGTCAGCCCGGGCTGGCAGAGTCTCACATCCCATAACTCCAGCGCCCGGAGACGAGCTGGGGGAGGCTCGCTGGAGAGCCCAGACAGGGGAGGCTGCAGCCAGTTCCACTAATTAGATAATCCATTACGGTGAGGGCACTATTTCACTCCTGACACTTTATTTTCCCTCTCCACAGCCACATTTCCCTCAGTGCCCGGCATCGCTCACCACGCTGAAGGGCAATTCGGTGCCAAGGAGATCAGCAGCGAGAGAGAGGCACATAAAGCACCGAGCGGCGCATTAGGAGCGGGGAGAGCCTATTTCTTAATATTTCCTTCCTTCTTATCTTGCCAATGACATTAGATTGGGCAGGCAGAGGGCTCCATAAAACACATAATAAACAATTAGGGGCTCCACAGCCTCCCTTGGCCATTTGTCTGGAGTTCTGTGCTCCGTGGCTCCAGCAATGTGTGGGATGTGTCTGTGGGACTCTCCAGGCTGCTCCCAGCCCCGTCCAGCCTGGCCTGGGGCACCTCCAGGGATCCAGGGGCAGCCACAGCTGCTCTGGGCAGCCTGTGCCAGGGCCTGCCCACCCTCCCAGCCAGGAATTCCTTCCCGATATCTAACTGACAGCTGACTTAGAACACCCACGTTAGGAGCTGACAAGTGATCTCCATCCATTTATTTATTTAACTGAATTATTCAGGGTCCACGTGCATGGGACTCACTCAAGTGAACAATTACATCAGGACAATAAATCCAGCCATGAACTGCCCACACACGGTCCAGAAACCCTTGAAGTTACACGGGAAGAGCCCCACGACCCCCAGCCCCAGGCAGGAGCTGCTCCCTTCCCGGGAGCCAGGGTGACTTTCTGCAGGGTATCTCAATGACTGAGTACACAAAAGCAGCTCCAATCCAATTATGATCCACTTGGATCCCCACCAAGCTGCAGATGCAGTTGCCAAATTACTTTCCATTAACTTTTATGCTTCCCACAGCCATGCAGCGTCCCCCCAGTTCAGCCCCCTGCCAGGAAGGGTTTCACTGCCAGCCTTCCCCTCCCTCCCCTTCCCAGCCCGCTCGGGGTGGTCCGGTGGCCCTGCTCCCTCTCTGTCCCCTGCATGAGGCACAGCAGAGAAACTGCCTGATGCTTGACTCAAAACTCCACCTCAGCCTCAAAACAGCCCTTCCCGGAGCTCTCTCTGCATCCCCTCTGTTCCCTGGGCGAGGCACAGCAAAGAAACTGCCCAGTGCCTGATTCAAAACTCCACCTCAGCCTCAGAACAACCCTTCCCTGAGCTGCCCCAGGGGGAGCAGCTCCACACCAGAGCATTGCCCAGAGACGCTGGCTGGGTGTAAATCTCCAGGCAAACCCATAGAGAGACACTGAGGAAAGCCTTTTCTCCAGACCCCATCCTTGGAGATTTTTAGGACTGAAACGGGTAAAGCCCTGAGCAATCTGCTCTGGCCTCTGGAACAGAGACCTCCACACTTCCCACCTGAGCTATTCAGCAATTACAGCAACTTCTGTTTGCAGCTCCCCTCTATTCCACATCCCCCCCACACAGAGCCCATTTCGGAAACATCATTTTCTCTTTGGTGATGTCCAGCCTGGCGCACTTTGATCCCTGCTCTGAGATTCAGTATCAGTCTTGTCGAGGGAAAAAAAAAAAGCAAGAAAGATGCAGGAGAGTGGTGAAAAATGTGAGAGGTTTCCAGCGCAGCCACTGAGGAAATTTAAGCTGTGTGATGTCAAATCATCCCCATTTCCGTAAGCAGGAAGCTGTCAGCTGATGGATGGGGACGCACGAGCGTCTCTATTCCGCAGGCAGAAGGGGGACTCAGGGTAAAATATCACCGTGCCTGGTGTGACAGTCTCACTTAGAGTCACCGGCTTTGGCAGGATTTTCCTTCGGAGGCCTGTGCCACCGAAATTCAGTTATTCAGCCTGGGAAATTGCCTTTCAGTCATTCTGCCGGGCTGATTAATTAGGCTGCTTCAGGGAAAACATCTGAGGAACAAAGATCTGACACCTGATTTATTCAATCTGGGCAGTGACCCACCCCAGTGCTGGCACTTGTGCTCCAGTGAAGAGCTCTCCACGCGAGGAGGACGAGGGCAGGGCCATGAACGCTGAAAGGAGGGAAATCCTGCTGCTGGGCACTGCAGAAACGCGGCAAGGAAAAGGTTTCACCGTGTCACTTCTGCCCCATGAACATGGAAAGGAGGGAAATCCTGCTGCTGGGCACTGCAGAAACACGGCAAGGAAAAGGTTTGACCGCCTCATTTCTGCCCCATGAACGCTGAAAGGAGGGAAATCCTGCTGCTGGGCACTGCAGAAACGCGGCAAGGAAAAGGTTTCACCGTGTCACTTCTGCCCCATTAAAATCAGCTTTTTCTCCCCGGGGGTCACTTCAGCCCCAGCATTATTCCCACATTTCCAGCGCACAGAAAGGCCCATGGAAAACCCACACTTCCAGCAGCAAATCCTCCTTCACCTGGGAGTTTGCTGCCTGGTGCTTTTCCAGCCCGCGCTGCGAGCGGGGTGCAGGCGACACGTTCGCTCAGATAATACTTGGAATCTATAAATACCACTTTGAAATATCCTCTTTGAGAACATCAGGCCAGATCTCAGAAGTTATTTACTCTGAGCAGCAGCGAACTCACAAATAATCCTGCCAACTGCTCCGGGATTTCTCCCGTGCCAGCGCCGAAGGGTGGCAGTGCCCGGCCCGGGGAGGGCAGTGGCACCTCACAATTTACATTTTCCCTGCTCCAGCACGGGTTTGTCACCACCGCCTGTGCCTGGGGCAGCAAACCCGGGGCTGCAAAATCCCTTTCCCTTCCTTGCCAAGGGTTGCAGGGCTGTGGAGGAGGCAGATGTGCTCCTGGCACCCTCCTGGTGCACCTGGGCCAAAGACACCTCTCATTCCAGCTCACAGGGTCACAGCATCATGGAATCTCAGAGGCTGGAAAAGCCCTTCAAGATCACCAAGCACAGTTATCACCCCAGCACTGCCAAAGCCACCACTGCCCCCTGTCCCCAAGTGCCACATCCACACAGCTTTTAAATCCCTCCAGGGATGGGGGGCTCCACCCCTGCCCTGGGATCTGCTCCTCGATAACCCAAACTCCACCCCAAACCCCAGCAGAGACCCCCAATGGAGCACACAGCAGCCAGGACCTGTCCGTGCCCCCTGAACCCCCTCCCCAGCACCGGAGAGCGCAGTAACCCAGATTCTGGCACTGGAGCTCGGCAATTCGCAGCATTCCCTGGGATTTCATTGCCAGCGCTCCCAAAATAACAGCTCGGTCCCTGTGCTGGGCGGGGAGGAGGCTCCTGGCAGGAATCCCAGGTCAGGTACAGCGGGGCCCACCAGGGAAGGGCAGGACTGATCCGTGCTCCAAATCCATCCCTTTCCTTCCCAAACTCATCTCACGGACAAACCAGGCCAGTCTGGGAACACAGCAGCCCCCTCAGGGCTCACAAACCCCAGCGGGTCCCAAACCCAAACCCCTCCAGGGGCACCGCTCCCCCAAACCACGGCACTGCCGCCGGTAATTACAGTGACAATTTCTCTCTCCCCTGCTTTGATGTTGCTTTTCTCGTTAAAAGAGCAGAGGGTGGAGCTGGGTTTCTGTTGTTTGTGCCTGAGAAAGGCTCATTATGACGTGCTTTGGGATGTAGATGTTTTGAGGGTCTTTTCAAGTTTTTTTTTCCCTTATTTTTCAGATTAATTTACTTGAAGGATCATCAGGGGACCAACCCACGTGTGCATTTCATGCTGTACCGTTCGGTTTGGAACCAAAAGCGAGGCTTTAAACAAACCTGAGTGGGTTTTTCCTCTGCTGAGCCCCATTGACAGACGCAGCAGGCACGGCTGGAGCCCGTCAGCCTCAGCCAAAGGCTGCAGCAATTCCTCCACAATCACGGGATGCCCTGAGTGGGAAGGGTCCCTGGTCACAGGCGGGGCTGGGCAGGGTGAGGGGCTGCCCAGGGAAGTGCTGGGTGCGCTCCCAGCAGCCGGGAAGGCCTTGCAGGACACTCCGGATAAATAAACTCTCAGTAAGAACCACACTGACCTAAATTCCATCCCCAGGGAGCCGCTGCAGGCTCCCCAGCTGCCCAGGCAGAGGGAACGGCAGCGTGCGGAGCCAGCCCCCCAAGGTGGAGAGCACGAGGAGCTGCTGCAGGCGCAGGAGCTGATTTGCAAGAATTCACAGGAAGGTTTAACAGCTCTTTTATCTTTGGCTCCCTTCTGGTGTTATTTCAACGTCGATTTGCATAGTCAATATAACACTCTTTACATCTAAACTGCCTGCAAGGATGACACCATCAATCCTCAGCTCTATTCACAAAATTTATTATTTGTTTCAATTTGAGAGAGATCATTGCCGGATTACACAGTTGCTGATGAGGATTTATATTTACATTTACAGCAAGCAAAATACATGTCCTGGTTTTATTTTTTTTTTTTCTTTCCTTAAGTCATCTCCAGCACTGTGAAAGAGGGAACCAAAATAAAATCAGTGCGTACGCGCTCCTGAATGCCTGCAGATCCTGCTCTGCCTCAGCTTTCCTTCAGACAATATTGCAAATTAGTCAGCATCTGGATCACGGCAGAGCCTGAGCTCGCTCAGGAGGCAGAATTAAAGGGTATTACTGAGACAGCCTTCACCTTACGCGGCTGTGAAATCAGACTCGGCTGGGAGAGGAACGGGGATGCAAAAGGGCCCCGGTTGTGCCTCTCTGACATCGCCTCAGAGCCCAGAAACGCACCCCCCATGAACGGAGAGCAGCAGAGGCAGGGGTGGATCCACCCCCACACCAGGGCATGGCAAACACGGCTGGAGAGATGAAAGGAAAAGAACCGAGTTCCAGGAGCTGTGACACTGAGCCAGCCTGACCTGTTGAGCAGCACCGAGCCTGTGATGCAGCAGATTTCACCAAATAAGTCTTTTAACACAAATCCCATGGGATTGGGGGAAAAAAACAACCCACAAAATAACAGGGATGCATCACGAAAGCAGCTGAACTCTGCTTTCCCACGTAACCGAGGAGAGAAAATAACCGAGCTGTGATAATGTTCTACATCACCCACAGAAGTTCATAAAAGTTACAGCTTCCCTGAAATAAAAGGAGTTTGAGTGTGAAACGACCTGAAGGGAGGCTCAGTGGTGAGTTCTGCTTCGGAAAAATAAAGCAGAATTGTTTTGCAGGGCAGCAGCAGGAGAGGGTGGGATCACCCCAGGAATCTCCTGCCCACCCTCCACAGCCAGAACCGGCAGCTTCACCCATCCCCAAACACCCCGGTGAGAGCTGAGGCTGTTTGAACACATGTGCCAGGCAGAAAATGGGCAAACCCAGCCAAGGTGACCAAAGCTGCCCAGCGAGCTGCTCCCGAACCCCCAGCTCCAGCCCGGATCCACCCGAGCCTGACCCGGGGCCGGTGGGGAGCAGGGGTTCAGGTAACCTTCCTGAATTATCACCGCCAGCAAATACCAGATCCTGGAGCTGCTGATCCGTGACTCAAACAATCAGCACACGATTAACAGAGACGAAAGCAGCTCTGGCACATCAAACCTGCTCAAAGCAGGATGAGCCCCGGCCTCTGACTCAAGGTCCTGGAGCAGTGAATCATGCTCTAGAGTGTCCTCTGTCACCTCGTTGGACTTTTTTTCCACTGTATTTTCTTTTCCAGTTATCTGCACTTATTAGAAGTGTCTTATAATGGAATAGCCCCAGCACACGGTGCCCAGAGCAGCTGTGGCTGCCCCTGGATCCCTGGCAGTGCCCAAGGCCAGGCTGGACAGGCTTGGAGCAGCCTGGGACAGTGGGAGGTGTCCCTGTCCATGGCAGGGGTGGCACTGGATGGGCTTTGATTCCCACCCAGACCCTCCTGTGCCTCAGACCCCTGAGAATGGGTGTTTATCACACAAAGTGCAGCTCTCCAGCTCCCGGAATCAGCTCCCGCTGTCCCTGTTCCATTCCTGGGACAGGCAGGGAGGAGCCGAGCCCAGCAGAGCACTCTGACATTTCCTGGCCTCAGCCCGGGATCAGCTCCCTGGCCCCAGGCAAGGAGAGACCCGACCCTGCCAGCATCGCCCCCTTGGCACCACTCAGGGCTGCTCAGACCCAGGGCAGTGACACAGCCACCCGAGGAGCTCTGACCTCCTCCTCCTCACTGCCAGACAGAGCTGCCCGAGGCGGCTTCGGTGCAGAGTCACAGTCAGCCACTAATGCAAAGATAAAGACCACGATACTCAGGCAGGCAGAGGAAAATTCCAGCCATGGAGGTCCAGTCGCCTCCTTTTTGCCATTTGAAGTCTGAGTCTGCATCCTGCTCGGTGCCAAGTCTGTGCTGCTGTCACTGGAGCCACCTGAACATCACAGCCACGTCCTCTGCAAGGCCCAGGCTGCTGCATTATTGATGCACGGACAATAAAAACAACGTGTGCCTTCCTTTTAGTTCTGTATTTGTTGTTGGTTCATAATCACTGACTGACGCTGGTCCCGGGAGGGCTTTCAGCCCAGGCACCTCGGGAGCCCAGGAGCTGCAGGGCCACCCAGCAAGGTGTGAGAGCAGCAGCACGTCCCCCTGAGCCCCTGGCCTGTCCCTGTCCCTGTCCCAGCCCGGGCTGGTTTGGATGGATGCAGAGGGCTCGCAGCCCGCTCCTGCTGGCACGGATTGCTCAGAGCTGAGTCAGACTCAGGAGCGGTGCCCGGTGGGGGCCGGCAGCCTTTGTGCAGCACCCACGGGCACGCCTGGCTCGGGAGCTGCTGGGGGGCAGGCGAGGCTGAGGCTCCCCCAGCCTGCAGCCGGGTGTGGGGATGGTTACCCGAGCACAGAGCACCCCAAAGGGGCACAGGCTCCCCCAGCCTGCAGTGGGATGTGGGGATGGTTATCCAAGCACAAAGCACCCCAAGCCCAGGGCACGATCAGGGCACACCAGGTTCCCTGAGCAGACACAGAGGGCAGGGCCGGATGGGAGATTGGGCAGGAATTCCCGGCTGGGAGGATGGGCAGGCCCTGGCGCAGGGTGCCCAGAGCAGTTGTGGCTGCCCCTGGATCCCTGGCAGTGCCCAAGGCCAGGCTGGACGGGGCTGGGAGCAGCCTGGGACAGTGGGAGGTGTCCCTGCCATGGCTGGGGTGGCACTGGATGGGCTTTAGGGTCCCTTCCACCCCAACCCCTTCAGGATTCCATGACTGACAATCAGTTTGGACACAATCATGAACCAGACCTCCCCCAGTCACTGCCACTCCCGCAGGATGTGGAGGAGGTTCCAGCTCTGCTGCTTTTCCCCGGAGCTCCCCACGCCTGCAGCGGCTGCCCTGGGCTCCCACAGTGGAGCAGGAGCAGCCCAGCAAGGCTGGGATGAGCGCCCGGCCCTCCCAACGGGGAGCAGCAGCTCTGCTTTGCATATCTGTAAAACCAGATTAAATCCTGCTTAGTCACCTCCCGCAGCAATGGGAGAAGTGACCCAGAAATTAGTTGGAAAACACGACATGTATTCATCGCCACTTCTGCTGCCAGACATGGGTGAAACAGGCACCAGAGAAGAAAATAAAGATTAATTTCTCCCTCCATTGCTCTCCTTCACCTCCTAACATGAGTTTCTTTCACATTTGAAGACAGTAGGACTTGTTTTACCAAATTAAACACGCACACACGTAACAGCAACTCTTCTGTTGTGGTCCTGGAGTCACCAGAACCATCCAGGACTTGCCCATGTGGCAAAAACTGGAATCCTAATTCTGTCAACTAAGCGATGAAACCACCTCAGTTCCGCCTTTTATATCAACACTCACTCAGGATGAGGCTGGATCAGGCTTGATCCCCTTCCAGGGTGAACTCAACTCAACCAACCCTCCGTCAGCTCTCCCACACAAAGGCTTTAATGCAGTTTAATTATCTGAATAATTATTTCCTGTAAACCGTGTCTCAGTCTGAGCCCACCCCTGGAACAGGCCATGGCCATTCCCAAGAACATGCAGCAGCGGGGGGTTATTTTATTTTATTTTAATGCAAACAGTCACAAACTCAGCAAAGACACAAAAAAAAATACCCAACCCCTTGGAGCATGCAGCTCAGTTCATTTTAACATTCCTTCACTCAGTTATTTTTCCAGACAGAAAGACCCAGTAGGAGCATATTTAATCTGAGCAGCATCTTGTGATGATTTATGTTAATTGATATTTAATGGGGTAATTTTAGCCTGGTGCCATTAGCTTTGAAACCTGAGAGATTAGAGAGATCTTACAGTGGAGGATCTCTGTGCGCAGAGAAAATTGTGAAGGCAGAGATGCTGAAGTCTCTAGAAACCTTCAGCCAGATCTCCTGCAAAGGGAATGAACAGAGATCCTTAAGGGGCAACATTTGTGAATTCCAAATCCTCCTTGCGCTGGACTGATGGGGAGAAGGTGGCACAACCATGGGAAAGGGAGGGAGCATCTCTGAGCCCAGAAATGGAGACCCGAGGGGAGCAGGGAGTGAGCTCAGCCCACCCCAGCACGGGAAGTGCCAGGAGGAGCCACAGGAACCTGAGACACAAACCAGGCTGGGAGCACTGGGAGCACTGACCTGGCATTTTTAGCTTCCCTCACAGCGAGGGGAGTCAGTGACTCGGTAAATCAGGTGCTACAGCTCCTGCCCACACAGCACAACCACCCCTGGACGGGATTCACTTCAGATTACCTTGGGGTCCTTAAGAATGCCCTGCTGGTAATTATTCCTCTGTCACACCACTCTAAAGCCTGGCCGAGGTGGGGAACAACACCTGCCAGTGCCAGCCTGGGGCACATCTCCCCGCTGTGCCTCCCAAAGGGGTCTCTCCTTCCCTCAGCAAAGGGGAGGTCCCTAGAACCTTCTCCTCCTTATTTTCCCCTTCTCTGTGTCAGGATCACCTCAATCTTTTGTACTGCGTAATGACAAACCCGTCCCTCCTCACCAGCCCCTAATGAGGCCGCTCATTTAAAACACTTTTAAGTGTATTCCTTTGATTTGTACATTAATATTCTCCAGGCAGGGGAAAAAATAGGACAAAACCAGGACTTGCTGTAACGCGGGCTCATCTTGTTGTTCACTGCTCGTTATTTGCAGGTCACACCGGTGCTGTCCCCTCGGCGTCCCCAGCCTGGCAGGGCTGGCACGGCTCTCCCGACACGAGCAAGGCTGACACGTTTCTCAAATTCGGGTTTCACAGCCAAAATCTCACAGCCTCCCTGGAGCTGCACACCTGATCCTGCCACAACTCCCGATGCTCCCAGTGCCAGCCCCGGCCCCTCAGAGGTGGGGAGAGATGATGGTGGGAGCACAGGGCACGAGGGGGGGCACAGGGCAGGAGGGGGAGCAGGGCCTGGCAGCCCCAGCTCCTCTGGAGCTCTGCCCGGGCTGGAGGAAGGGATCCACAGCAATATTTGGGTGATTCACTGCTGCAGGCCATGGGGCTGAGCAGTGTCTGAGGGCAGCCAGCCCAGGGCCAGGCTGGCAGCAGGGCTGGGCAGTGCCGGAGCTGCCCAGGCTGTGCCAGCCCAACCACGCTGCTGGCTCAGTGCCCTCCCTGCACACCTTGCTGCAAGGGGAAATACAGCCTGGGAACAGCAACCCCACTGCACCGCTCAAATCTGTCCTGGGACACAGCAACCCCACTGCACCAGAAACAGCAACCCCACTGCACCGCTCAAATCTGTCCTGGGACACAGCAACCCCACTGCACCGCTCAAATCTGTCCTGGGACACAGCAACCCCACTGCACCACTCACATCTGTCCTGGGAACAGCAACCCCACTGCACCGCTCAAACCCATGTGGATTTCAACAAAATCTGGATCAAACCCGCTCTGAGGGCAGAGAGCCCCAAAGGAGGCACAGCCCTGCCTGCCCTGCCCCTTCTGGGCTGTGCCTGAGCATGAACCACCCCTCCATCCATTTCTCCATCCATCCATCCCTCCTTCCATCCCATTTCCCAGCTGAGTGAGGACCCAGCCCAGCTCCTTCCCCTGGAGAGGCAGGAGCAGCTCAGCACCAGCCCAGGGTCCTCACTGGGGGCATCATCCCAAACCCCCAGCAGGGCTGAAAGGGAAAAAGGCCAAGAGCACCCCAGATTTTCCTCTCCAGCACCACCTCAGTTTGTTTTTAACGCACCTGGAGAGGTTCGTGACCTGCCCAGCACAGACCCCCAGCCAGCCCCTTCTCCACCTGGGAGGAGTCACCAGCTGCCCCCAGCCCCGCTTCCCTCGGAACAGAAATTCCCTCTGTGGCACAACAATTCATTCCTATCTTCCCTCAGCCAGGACAGATTGATCTGAATTATCCCGTCATTCACAGGAAACAAAGGCACTGTCAGGAAATGCAGATTTGGAGGAGAAAGGCATTCTGTGGATGAGGGACCTGACAGAGCTCCCAGCTCAATGCCCTCCTTGTGGGGAAGCACTCAATGCATCTTTTCTGATCAATTGTACTTTCCAGTCACTTTCTTATTTATGGGTGACTAAGAAAACACTTGAGCTGGCAAAATAATTCACATTTGTTTGCACAGACAAAACAAAATTTAATAATGCAGCCCTTTTTTAAAATAAATAGTCATGCATTACAAAAAGTACATTTAGAGTCATTCTCTGTAGAAAATTCACAGCATGAACTCCAAAAGTGCTCCTTTCCCTCCTCTGAGGAGAAAACCTTTGCCAGTGTGTACGTGAGACACTTCATACTCCACTAATAAAATAAGCAGCACCTGAATCTCTGCGGCCCCTACAAATTTACATTGATTAACAGCAAAAGTTCCACTCAGCTGCCGAGACCCAGAGCAAGGTCCCAGCAAAGCCTCACATCAGTGAGCAGGAGATGACTCAGAATTCCTTCTGCCACTCCAAGGGGCTGTTTACCGGATTGGTGAGGTCTGAGGAGCCAGAGGGTGAAGATGGGAATTGCTGGGGACAAAGTCAGGCCTCAGACACTTCACAGCAGGAGAGACATTCCCTGGGAACTTTGAACCACATAAAAGCACTGAAGTACCCCGGGAGAGGAAAGCTGAAGGGCTTTTTCTTGAGATAATGTGCTGAGCTTCAATTCAAAGAGCAAATTCTAAAAGCACAGACAGTACAACAGCTGAAAATCCATCTCGCACCAGTAACAACCACCCAAACCAGTTGGAATCAGTCCTGGCTGAAAATCCATCTCACACCAGTAACAACCACTCAAACCAGTTGGAATCAGTCCTGGCTGAAAATCCATCTCACACCAGTAAAAACCACTCAAACCAGTTCAGTCCTAGCTGAAAATCCATCTCGCACCAGTAACAACCACCCAAACCAGTTGGAATCGGTCCTGGCTGAAAATCCATCGTACACCAGTAACAACCACCCCAAACCCGTTGGAATCGGTCCTAGCTAAACATCCATCTCACACCAGTAACAACCACCCAAACCAGTTCAGTCCTAGCTGAAAATCCATCTCGCACCAGTAACAACCACCCCAAACCAGTTCAGTCCTAGCTGAAAATCCATCTCGCACCAGTAACAACCACCCAAAGCAGTTGGAATCGGTCCTACCTGCACCAAGGCCGTTCCTCCCCGGGCTGCTCTTCCCCTGCTGCTGCTCTCCCCTCCCCACCCGCTCCTCTCTCATTTATCACCTCCCTCATTAGCCCCCTAATTGACCCCATCTGTCAGGGCTGCTCCCCTCCCCACCTGCGTTCCCTGCTCCCTCTCGGACACGCTGGGTGGCTCCCTGGGGACGCTGCTGTGGTTCCCTTCCTCCCCTGGCTGTTCTAAAGGGAATTTAATTCCTTTGAACATCAAACTCCTCCTGTGCTGGTGTTTCGAACCTTTCGTTTGAAGCCCGGTTTTGTCAGCGAACACCAACAGGCGCTCAAAAATCCCTTTAATTGTTATCCCAGCACCCGGACCTGGCACCGGGGATCCCAGCGTGCCGGGAGAAGGAGCGGGAGCTGCTGTCACACCCCGCTGTCCCTCCGAGGAACGGGAAAACCTCTGCTCCAGAGCTGCTGGGAGGGTGCCAAGGCAAACAGGGCGAGGACATCCAGCCCTTCTAATGAGGGAGGAGGAAAAGAAAGCGTCCCACGGGAGACATCCATCCGGCGGGGGAAGGAGGCTGTGCGGCTCTCCCGGGAATTCCCGGCTCTGCAAGTTCCCTCCCCGCTTGGCTGAGCCGTCAGAGGCGATCCCCTGAACCCCTTTGGTTTTCCTGCCCGCATCCCTTTGATTTTCCCGTTCACATCCGTCCTGCATCCCTTTCCTTTCCCCACTCATATCCCTTTGCTTTTCCCACTGACATCGGAATTCCCTACAGCGGGATGGGCCCATCGTGTCCCTAAACAAAGTCTGGAGCAATGGGGTTGGGGTTTTCCAGGCAAACTCAACCCTGAGCCAGCGCGGTGCCCGCTCTCCTCCAGAACAAACCCCCGAGGCTCCTGTTCCCCTTCCCTGCGCTCCTGGAAACACCTCCAGACTTATTTTTCTGCTTCCTCACGAATTTCAATAAAACCCCAAACCTGATGGTGTTGGAATCACATGTAATCATTCATTTTTATATATATTTATTTTTTAATATATTTTATGTCTGCCCTGAATTTAATTTTTGCCCCGAAATGCTTTCTTAGGGGATTTGCAGAGTTATTTTAATAGTCCTAATTTTAAATTCATTTAAATGCATTTATGCACCTTTCGACTGAACTCATTCAGGCATTTACACCGCGGTAATGGATTGTAGGACAGCAGTGTAGACACAGAAAGAAATTCTTTCCTTCCGCGGAGTTTATATTTCTAAATTCAATCGCGGGGTTCATTGGCATGCAAAGAGTCCAGGGACCTTTGTTAAACAACGACATTTAACGATAAATGTTTGAGAAAATGCACACTGAGAAAGTCTCTCCTATTTGAATGTCAGGAAATTAGAAATATTCTAATGAATTCCATTTTTTCACATCTTTCATCAAAGCCTTTGTAAAAAAGGTCACTCTCTCTACTTGTTAATTTAAAAAGCCTCCTGCAATTTGCCTTCCTGCCGTAATTAGAGGGAAAGTTCCCACAGCACCACACCACAACAATCCGGGGGGACTCTTCTTCCTCCTGATCGTCAACAAATTTCAGCATCCGAAGGCAAAAATGATGAATTTCAGAGGCATAATGAGGCTGATGGTCACAGCCAACATTATATAAAGTATTTACATTTCATGCTTTCTCTGAACTGGGAGCTCCCTGAAGCCTGGCAGCCTGAATATGCTGAGATGAATTATTATTTTATTGACATTTTCAAACTACTCCTCTCCTTTTTTTTTTTTTTTTTTTTGTTTTTTTTGTTTTGCTTTAGACAAAACTCTTTCAAACCCCTTTGCTGGCTCTGACCCACATTTCAAAGAGGTTCCACTCCGCTGCTCCTGCTGCGGTGACTCCCAGCTGCAGGAGCTCGCTCGCAGCCGCGTTTTTCATCTCCTTATTGCTCATTCAGGTTTGGTCCCAGCCCCAAGAACCCGGGAGCTGTCGGATCCCGGGGATCTTTGATGGCTCCGAGCACTGCTGGGTTAATGCAGAATAAAGATTGGCACCCTGGCTCCGGGGCTGGGCTGGGCTGGGCTCTCTCCAGGGCTCTCTCCCTTGAGGTCCCTTCCTACCCAACCCATTCCATGGTTCTGAGATCTCTTTCCCATCACTCCCAGCCCTGCTGGCCTCCTGGAGCAGCCCTGCGAGGCCTCGTGGAGGGTTTCTTGTGATTACCGAGAAATCAGGCCCTGAAAAATAACTCCCAGACATTCCATCTGCATTTAAAAGTCAAGTTCAATCTTCCCCTATTACAGCTGCAAAGCCCCTCGCTATCTAATTCAGATAAAGTAACAAAGCTGCACTCCCAATGATTGGAACTAAATGCAGTTAACCTTAAAAAGTCACTTTTACAAACAGAGCAGATTTATCTGGATTTAAATTTTAGTTCTTGTGCAAAGGCTTAAGAACAGGTTCCTCCCCATTATTCAATTTAACAATAATAATAAAAACCTCCATGACAACTGTAACAAAAAGACTCTGATAAAGCCTGGAACCTTTTTGATAATGAAACATACAATTTCCCTGTTTGAAGCATAATTCCCCAGGGAACATTTAAAAAAAGATATAGAAGAGCTGTCGGCTCCAAATTGTTAACGTAAGGAACTGTGTGTGAGAACAGCACACGGGGAAAAAAATCAACTTTGAGAAAAGCCGAAGAAAAAATCACGGGTGGGAGAGAGGAGACAGCTTAACTGCAGAGTCTCAGTAGGGCAATCAGAGAGTCAATAAAACGGGAACGCTGGGGAAGGGTCCGGGCTGGGCTCAGGAAGGGGAAGCTGGGCCACCCTGGGCAGTCCTGGGTGCAGATCCCGCTCCAGACCCGGCTCTGCCGCTCTGCTCCTGCTGCACCCCAGAGCTCCCAGAGCCTCCCTGCTTTCTAAACAGCCCCATCACCCCCTGTCCCTGCTGTGCTTCTGTTCATCAGGAGCAGATAAACTCAATAAACTCGATCAACTCGATAAACTCGATAAACTCACACCCAGGAACCAGCACCACCCATTCACTGAGGCTGCTCCTCCTCTCGCCCAGCCCCAATCTCCCGAGTTTCCCATCAATTCCTCACCACACAATGCCAGCCAGGAGTTAATTAATGCAGGGGAGGGTGGCAAGCTCCGGGAGGAGGATCAAGCACTTGGGATGCCCAAACAGCCAGCAAGGCCCTGGATTAGGGAATAAACCCAGGAGGGAGCTGGGAAATGCCAAACAACCCCAGGATGGGTGCCCAGAGCCCAGCCGGGGTCAGGGATGGTCCCCAGCACAGGGAACGGTCCCAGCACGGGGAACGGTCCCCAGCACAGGGATGATCCCCAGCACAGGGAACGGTCCCAGCACAGGGAACGGTCCCAGCATGGGGAACGGTCCCAGCACAGGGAANGAATGGTCCCAGCACAGGGAACGGTCCCAGCACAGGGAACGGTCCCCAGCACAGGGATGGTCCCAGCATAGGGAATGATCCCAGCACAGGGAACGGTCCCCAGCACAGGGAACGGTCCCCAGCACAGGGATGATCCCAGCACAGGGGATGGTCCCCAGCACAGGGATGGTTGTCGCACTGTATGGACACAAAGAAAACACACGTAGCCGAACCAGGCTGAGGAGCTAAAAAGGAGAGCTAAATAAGAGAGAGTTAAAAGAGAGAGCTAAAAGAGAGAGGGCAGAACTCTCTGACTTTTATTTATATGTTCTTAGAAATTACTGTGGATTGGAGGTAGAAATTACCACCTCTCAATCACACTGGTTAAAGGAAAAATCCATCCCATGTCTCCGCCCAGGAGAATGGAATGAAAACAACAAGGACAGTTAGCAAAACATGGCCATGTTTACAACAGCATGCGTGAGAAAGTACTACAGCAAAGAGAAACATTGAAAAACTGCAAAACTCAAAGACAACAGATGGTCCCAGCACGGGGAATGGTCCCAGCACGGGGAATGGTCCCAGCACAGGGATGGTCCCAGCACAGGGAATGGTCCCCAGCACAGGGAATGATCCCAGCATGGGGAATGATGCCAGCACAGGAATGGTCCCCAGCACAGGGATGGTCCCAGCACAGGGAATGGTCCCTCACACTTCACTCCCCACAGCACACCAGTGTCACTTCTCACCACTCAAGGTACCAGCTCTTTGTACCAAAGACTATTTTTACATCCAGAGCAGGAGCTCTCTTTACTTTTAACGCGTCTCCCTTCAGTTCTCACAGCGCTGAAATAAATGGAAATTTTTAAAATGCCCATAAAATAGATTGTTCACAAGGCTGGGTTCTCCCCTGGACTGGAGAAAGGCGAGGGAAACATCCTGAGCACCTCCGAGCACGTTTTACTGCTGTAGCCACTGTGTTTGCGTGGCTTGTAATGATCCCAGCTCCCGCAGCCAGGAGTTACCATGAGAACCTCCACTCTCATTAAAATAACTGTTCAACCATGGGCTGGTGTTCTGGGGGCTTGAGGCAGGTCTGTCTCTGCAAGGTTGTAAGAAATTTGCATTTTTAAGTCTTTTTTCTGTCAGGGTAGGGGGCTTCTTTACAAAAAATGCCAGTTCACAAAGTCACTGCAATAACTGGTAATTTTTACTGTTCTATTGGCAGGCAGAAGCCCTGGTTGAGGTCAAACCCTTCCTGGTCATCCTTCCCAACACAAATCCTCAGGACAGCCCTCAGGGGGAAGGATTTATACACAGCACACGGATTCTGCTGAGCTACACACCCATTCCTGTGGCAGGCTGGATTTTATAGATCAAAAACCCCCAAACAATATCTTCCAAATATATCTCTCCTATCTGCGATGCCTGAAATGAGGATGAGCAGCCTGGCTTTAAAATAAAACGGGAAGGGCTTTGTGGGTTTGGCATCTGCCAAAGGATTCCGGTTCAATAGCACAGACACCACTTTGCCAACTGTTAAGAAAAACAGATTCCAGTTGTACCACATTTTGCTTGATTTATGTGAGCACTGGGAGAAGGATGAGGGAGAAAAAATAACCTGGGAAGCAAAAAAAAAAAAAAAATCTTTTTTACCTTGTGTTGCAGTTGTGACCGTGAACCTGCCAAGTCTGAGAGGCTGCAGGAGCTCCCCAGGGCTGAGCACAGGCACAGCCAGCCCCGCTCCTGGGGATGCCACACAGCCCTGGGCTGGCACCCACTGAGGCTCCCTGGGCACTGGGAGGGCACTGGGCTGTGCGTGGGTCCATGGGGCTGCTGGGATCCATTTGGGAAGCTCACGGGACCGAGAGCAAGGAGTAGCACAAAAATCAGATTAAAATCCCATCTCTGCTTTCCCAAGCTTGCAGCAAGGACTCCCCTGCTGCAGGCAGGAGCCAGGCCAGGTCCTGCCGTGTGAAACCAGCTCTGATCTCCTCCAGGCCTGGCAGGTTCACTGGATTCAGGGTTTTGCAATCTCAGGCAGGTCCCTGGGCTTGCAGCTGGTTCCCCACCACCCCCTGCAGAAGCAGCACCTGCCCCAGCACCAGCAGCCCCTCGTGGCACCCAAACAAGTCTGAGAAAGTTCTCTGTCCAAATTAAGAACAAAAATAACCTTGCTGAGGGGCCAGGGGGAGCAGTCCCTGCACTCCCGGCTGCAGCTCGCTGCCCTCCATCCCAGCACAGCCTGAGCCCATTAGGGCCAATTCCATCTCCGAGTGCTGCCTCTCCCTGCCAGGCCATTTGCTCCCTGCCTGCTATTTTTAAACTCGCTGCAGCTCCCGAGAGTGTTTTGTTCTGTGCGGTGACAGGCTGTCACCTCCCCCAGCGTGCCCTTCCCTGGGCGCAGCATCCCGGGAATTCGCCCAGCGCTTGGCCACGTCCCTCCAGGCGCCCTGCGAGGCAGGGAGAGCTCTGCAGTGCCGTGGCACAGGATCCTGGGATGGAATGGGTTGGGAAGGGCATTAGAGCCCATCCAGTGCCACCCCTGCCATGGCAGGGACACCTCCCACCATCCCAGGCTGCTCCAAACCCCATCCAGCCTGGCCTGGGCACTGCCAGGGATCCAGGGGCAGCCCCAGCTGCTCTGGGAAGAGGGAGAAGCACACACAGATCACATATTCATTGCTAAAAAACTCACTGCGAGAAAGCAGCAAAAGGCCAAACCAGGCAATATTTATCAGTGAGCACTGCCCACCGTCTGCGCCATCACCTGCTGCACGGAGCAGCCACAAACCGGCGAGTTCGCCCCAGGAGCTGTCGGTGTTCGTAACAAACTGCTGGAACTTCTCCCTGCTTTAGAAACACCTGAGCTCCTCCTGCAGCCTGTCCTTGCCGACACACACCTGCCCTGGAGGGGGTCACCCCAGAGCCCCCCAGGGCTGCGCTTGGTCCTGGAGGGCTTTTCCACCCTCGGTGATTCCACCATTCCGCAGGACATTTAATGGACGACTCCTCACCCCCGTTCCTCAGTGCTTTTGTGCTCAGAGTGATTTGATTCTCTTCTGAAATGTGAGGAGATTCTTCCTGGGGAAAATAAGCACAGGGTGGGAGGCTTTTTTAAACAATTCAATTCCCCAGAAAAATACATTTTTCACAGGTGGGAAAAATTGTATTTGGGATTCATTTTGTTTCTTCATGGATTTAATGCTCCTCGCAGTTTACCACGTCACTGAAATATTCCTGAAGAGGGAAAGTGGCTTTTGCAGGGTCTCCGGTACCTCTGCTCTGCTCCTGTCCCACGCTGAGGTGCTGGCAACCCTGGTGTGTCACGGAAGGACTCGTGCAGCTGCCCTGGGGCTGGAGACACCCAGGCCAGTCCTCATTCCCACATTTCCACTGTAGCTGAACATGAGCAAGGGAGCTGCCACTCCCTCGGGCTGGTGCCACCCTGGGCACTGCAGCAGAGGGAAAATTCATTTCTTTGTGCCAGCTTCCAAAATCCTGTGAAGTCCAAAATCCCTTCACTAGGACACCAAGGTTCTGCTGCAGGAGCTGTGCCCAAGCGCTGGAGCAGGCAATGAGCTCCCAGTTCACAGAATCCCAGGATTCCTGAGGCTGGAAAAGCCTCCCAGGCCACGGAGTCCCCGCTGTGCCCGATGTCCCCACCTTGTCCCCAGCCCAGAGCTCTGAGTGCCACGGCCAGGATTTCCTTGGACACTCCAGGGGTGGGGACTCCAAACCTCCCTGGGCAGCCCCAATTGTCCATTCCACTTGTCCAAGGTTTGCTGGGGAATCAAAACATCTTTTCCTCACTTAGAAATCCTCCGCTGGAGCCGTAGTGGACACATCCCAAAAAGATAATTCCCTTTGCATCAGCATCCACAGCCCGGCCTGGGCTGGAAGGGACCTTAAGGATCATCCAGGTACTCGGAGATTTTCTGTGCTGCTGTCAAACAGAAAAACTACAAACCCACAAAAAGTCATTTAATTAATTTTTATTGTCAATATAATTTCTGTGCATTCAAGCCCTGCCACAAAATCACCTGCTTTAAAAATCACTAAACCATCTCTATTAGCGCTGGATTTTATTCCTGCAAAAATAACAACTCCCTGCCAAATCTGAGCTGACAGTTCATCTTTATTTCTGTAGTTATTCCTGCCATTTTTTATTAAATGGAATTTGGCCTTGATCCTGTCCATTAGGACTCGGTTTTGATGGGATCAACATGGGAGAGAACCTCGGGCGCTCAGCGCTGGCTCTGCTGGGGGCAGTGCTCTCCGGGCTCCGGGGAGCTGCCATCAAATCCCAGTGTGAGATGTCAGCCATCCACTGGATTGGCCTAGATCTCATTCTTTCAGCACCAAATATTTCCAATATTTCAAATATTTCTGGTATTTCAGAACTTGTGGGCATCAAGAGGAGTTTCTAAACCAGGAGACCCCACAGCCCTGGGGCAGAGGGGCTCTGCTCTGACACCCGGAGCCAGCCAAGCCGACCTTTCTCTGCCCATGAACTTCTAACGCTGACTGAGCTGGGTTTCTCTCAAGACAGCTGAAAATAAACTTGGATTTTAAAAGTTCTGATTGATCACAACACATATTTATGAATTTATTTTGTAAGCAGATTGGGGTCATGCTGATGGCCCCACAAACAGTTTCTGCCTCTCCTCGGGAACGGCAGCGCTCACACAGCATCCCAATGCCTCTCGTGATCCCAAATGACACAGCACAAGTGTCCCCAGCAGCACAGGGACCTGGGGCTGGGCTCTGCCGGCCAGGGCCACTCTGTCCCCGCAGAGGGAGCGAGAGACCCTGGGAAGGGCTGGGGTGCTCCATCCTCAAAGGCTTCACCCCAGAGCTCAGCCCATGGAGCTGGGCACCCCTGAGCACCCACTGCCCCCAGCCAGCACCCTGAGCTGTGACAGAGCAGGTCACACCCCCCTGGTGGCCCTGGGGACATCAGGGAGCTCCAGCCCACCCCAAACACTGCCAGAGCCTCTCCTGGTGCAGCAGCCGGGGCTGCAGAGCTCTGCAGGCTCCGGGGGCTCTGGGCTCGCTCCAGCCACGGGGAGCACGAGGGGATCGCCCAGGAGGGACCTGTGGCCTCAGGAGGGGCAGGGCCACCACCCTGTCCTGGCCAGGCTTCATTCCCATCACCCCGGCGATGGCTCAGGACAACTCCAGTGCCTCCAGCAGCCTGGGAGGACCTCGTGAATCATCAGCAACGAGCAAAGCTCTGGAAATCCTCGTTCTCCTTCAGATTCCTCTCTGCCTGGGCACCCTCCCCACCACGCTAATGACCCGACTGTATTGGATTCCATGCTCTCCAAACAGCCTTAATTACATGCTTCGTATCTCCCAATATTATGATAAAATTCATCATAGTCCGATGTCTGGGACAGTCAGCATTGTCACTCATTGAGATTAATTTGAATGTGCCTATAAATAGAAATAACAACATCTGAGCTTATGAAAC
The DNA here is from genome assembly GCA_013400735.1 of Pomatostomus ruficeps. NCBI lineage: Eukaryota > Metazoa > Chordata > Aves > Passeriformes > Timaliidae > Pomatostomus > Pomatostomus ruficeps. The sequence continues at coordinate 255,178 of VYZT01022310.1, forward strand.
AGAGTATTGTGCTGGATGGTTTTGATGCCTCCGAGCAAAACTCATTTAATAGAATAAAATATGGAAGGGAGAACATGTAGTTTTGTAGTATTAGTGTTATGAGATTCCAAAGCAGATCAATAATTCTTTCATAAAAATTAATGCCTTGAAATGATCCCTCCATTTGTCATTCCAGAGAGGTCACCTTATTCCGTTTCAAAGAGTAAATTGGGAATTGCACAAGTGAACTTGCTGAGAGTCTGCTCTCCCCATTCCTGCACCCCTGTGCCAGCCCCAGTTATCCCTGAACCCTCTGCCCCTCATCCCCCTCCGTGAACCAGCGTCCCTCTCCCGGCAGAACCAGGTCCTTTAAATGACCCTCGGCAGTCCCTTCTGCCTCCTGAGAGACGCTTGGAAACAGATTAGGAGCCAAGATTATTGCTAAGATTGGATTCTGCCTTGTCAAGAAAATGACTTTTACCTCCAAAACACAGCGTTGCAGAGAGACACATTCACAGCACCTCCCGTTAGTGGCTCCCCATGTGGGATTCCTGGAGTGAGGCCTTTCCTGGCCTTTTATTGATGCAGGAAAAGCAGATTCCAGTCTCCTGGGTGCAGCTGGGGCACAGAGCATGGGCAATGAGGGGCTCAGGGTGCTGACACGCGCGGGGGCCTCACTGACAGCAGGACAGACACCCAGAGGCTGCTGCAGTGAAAGCTCCTCGAGGAACACAAACCCCCCTTTTCTGAGAACAGGCAAAGAATTAAAGTTTGCTGATTCCGATTTTCAGCTTTTCATCCCATTCTCTGTGTGAGAAACTGCAAAATGTGGAGTTCTCCTGAAATGTCTTCTCTAAAGTGAATCATTACTCCATTGCCTGAGAAGCGGTGTCTCGTTTAAAGGGAGGAGGGGAAAACGCAGGAATCAGGTCAGGAGTTCACAATAAATTAGCATCCAGGGAAGAATATGCTGAAGTGTGGTGGTTTTCCCCCAGCTCGCAGTGAGAGCCCAGGAACATTCCATCAATTAAACTTCCTCAGCAGAAAGCTCCTCACGAGGGCGAGGGCAAGGGGAGCACGAGGGGCTCAACACGATAATCTGGGATGGAAATTAATCCCGTGGAAGGGGCCCACAGCCCTCGCTCCTGCAGGAAACCTAAACTGGGAGCAGAGAGGGAGGAACAAGCAGCTCGCAGACATTTTCCCGGGAGTTCAAGGAGTTTCTGGAAACCGATCAGATCAACGGGGTGAAATTCCTTAGAAACCAAACCCTTCCAAAGGATCTCTCAGACCATGGGATCACCCGTGGTTCTGCACAGCCATTCCCACACAGCCCTGCCCTTCCTCCCCGTGCCCCAGGGCCGTTCCCGGCAGGAGCAGCTCTGGTGCTGCCCGCATTCCCTGGAGCAGCTGAGCACCAGCCCAGCCCCAGCCCAGCCCCAGCAATCGCAGCCCAACAGCCTCCCCCGGAGAACCTGGGAGAAGCGAGTGCATTTTCCAAGAAAAGAGCAGCATCCAACTCCGAGCTGCACTTTTAAGCTCCCTTCCTTTCCAAATAATCTCATTTTTGTGATTACTGTGTCTGGAGCAGAAGGCAGGACTGCAACTGTCATCCTCCTCCCTCGGCAGGAAGGAAAGGCAGCCAACACCCCCGGGGGGATCAGGGATGCTCCAATTTCCATTCCCAGCTCCCCGGCTCCTTTAGCCCACTCTGCTGCACAGCTCCCTGCAGGGGCTCGGGAACAGCCCCCTTCGGGCCACAAGAGCCACCCCGGATAAAATCCCACAGGGATTTAGACAAGAACAAAATTATTCTTGATTGACTCTTTCAAATTGCATCCACCGAGGAGACAAACCTGGAGCAGTAATTTGGTTGTTATTAAAGCTTGTCATGGGAAGTCTGCAGTTCTAAGGGAGCACAAAAATTATATTTCCAGCATTAGAAAAGAAATCAGGGTGCTGATATTCCCCACATTGCATGGTTCTACTCCCAGAAAACAGGAAACAACCTGGCAACGTTTTTTCAGCACAGTTACTCCATTTTCATGGAGCTCCATTTGTGAGGAAAGCTACGACCCTGCAAAGGAACAGCATCTTTCCCAAAGCAAAACCAGCAGCCTAAAAACATCCTGCCTGAGCTCCCTGGTGCATTTGGAAGCAGCTTTCCAAATTATTTCGGTGTTATTTTTAGGAGAGATATTTAATTTATGGCCCGGCTGCTATTTACTGGTGTGCAGTGATAGAATTGTGTTTTTAAAAAGCCCCTGTCTCTGACACACTGGAGGGTTGGTGCTCGGCCACCTCCACGCTCCAGCACCCCGAGGCTGAGCCCACCACCCCTGTGCCTGCTGCAATTCCCGTGCCCGCTGCAATTCCCATGCCCACTGCAATTCCTGTCCCCGCTGCAATTCCCGTGCCTGCTGCAATTCCCATTCCCACTGCAATTCCTGTGCCCACCACCCCTGTGCCCACTGCAATTCCTGTGCCCGCTGCAATTCCCATTCCCACTGCAATTCTTGTCCCCACTGCAATTCCTGTGCCCACCACCCCTGTGCCCACATGTCCTGTGTGACCCAGCGGGAGCAGCGACCACCCCGAAGTCTCAGCCTGGCTCCATCGGCACAAACCATTCAGCTGGAGAGGGCAGAGGCAGGGTCCCAGCAGGACCCCGTGCCTGCCCCACATTCCTGCAGGGATCCCCCCACCCCAGCTGTTCCCGTCCTCTTCTATCCAAGGAGCAATCCAGGGATAAGTGAGGAGAGAGGTGCAGGGGAGGGACTCTGATCACACAGCACAAACCCCAACTGTCACAGAGATCCCTCCCAGCACTTTTTCTCCCCAGGGAGGCTCCTACAAAACCCACAGCGGTAATTACACGGATGAATTCCAGCCAGAGGACCCCGGGCCTGCCTCTCCCTGCTTATCCACCTGTTGGCTGCAGCTGACAGTGCTCCCAGCCCTCTGTGCTGCGCTGGGAACGGGGAGCTGCAGGAGAGAGAACTGAACTTCGCAGGGAGAGAGAGCAGAACCTCGCAGGGAGAGAGAGAGAACGGAACCTCGCAGGGAGAGAGAGAGAATGGAACCTCGCAGGGAGAGAGAGAGAGAGAGAGAGAGAGAGAGAGAGAACAGAACCTCGCAGGGAGAGAGAGAGAGAGAGAACGGAACCTCGCAGGGAGAGAGAGAGAGAATGGAACCTCGCAGGGAGAGAGAGAGNCCAGGGAGAGAGAGAGAGAGAGCAGAACCTCGCAGGGAGAGGGAATGGAAGATGAACAGCCTGGATCTTGGCCCTCCTGGGGAGGAAATGCCTGAAGCAGCAGGAGCTGGCTGAGGAAGCCCCGCTGTGCTCCGGATGGGTTATCTCTATATATCTATATCTATATGTCTATATCTATATGTCTATATATCTGTATCTATACATATATATCTATGTATCTATATCTATATATACATATCTATCTATATCTATATATCTATACATATACACACAGATTTTCTCCCTACATTAAGGCACAGCACAATGTGCCTTAAATTCCCTTCCAAGAGATTGCCTTTCCTAAAGCCTTCCCTTCCAAGATATTGCCAGGGAAGCAGAGACTCCAGCACCATTTCTGTGCAGGGGCCTCCACAGACGGAGAGCGTTTTTACCCACCAGATGTGAGGGAACAGCCAGTTTGGGCATGGAAATAGGTGTTCAAGAGCCATCCACCAACCCTCACTGCTCTGCCCCGGGCAGCAACACCCACAGTGACCTGAGAAAGCAGCTGGCTGCCACACTCGGGAGCTGCAGGGACTACTGAGGTTAACAAGATTTTTTGTGATTGGTACTTGGTTTCCTTCTTTCCACTAACTTGGAGCTTCCCATCCACCCACACACAATGGCACTTAGTTGTTGAGCAGGTCCGGTTCTCCTGCTAAAATAGTTCTTTTCTATTTCTCTTTGGCTGAACATGTTCTGAAGGGTGTTTTGAAGGAGGAGAGGACAATAGGGAACAGTTTCACGGCACGAATGATCTGCTTCAAGGCGGCTCATCCAGGCTGCAAAACAGATACTCAGCGAAATCCCTCAGGATGGGCCAGTTCCTGCTTTCTGGATGATTTGGTTAAATCGCAGTTTTGAACAGATGCTTAGTCACAATACATTAAAATATTTAGTTTATATAAATATCTCTACATGGGGAAACTGTCCAAATATCTTATTTTCTGCAAACTCCATTACGTAACGGAGCACAAAGACTTTGCAGGTATCGTGGCGTTATCCAAAGGCTCCTGGTGCCCAGGGTTCCCCTCTGACCTGGATCTCGGTCGGGAGTGCCCAGGATTGCTGTGGGATGAGAACTGGAGCGCAGGAGCTGCCTCATCCCACCCTCCCGGCTGCCTGGAGCCTGAGCACAACTTCAGCAGCGCTCCCGGCCCTGCGAGAGCCGGGCTCCCGCAGAACATGAGCTCATCATCCCTCGGCTCCGCAGCCCCGGGAGCGGAGCGGGAAGGGGCCGGGAACGGAGCGGGGCCGGGAACGGAGCGGGGCCCAGCACCGAGCGATGCCAGACGAGGACCTGCACGGTGCAGCCACAGAAACCGTGCGAGGTTGGGCACAGCGCTGAATCCGGCAGCGAGGCGCTGGAAGCTGCCGGGAGGGGAGGCGAACAAGGAGAAGCAGCAGCTCCTCGGTGTCCTCTGGGGAAAAGGGACAGGGCAGAGCCCGGCCGGGCAGCGCGGGGCGCAGCGAGGAGCGAGGGCGGCATCGCCTCGGGAGCAGCGGCCGGAGATGGCACCGGCAGCCAGATGGGAATGAGGAGGCTCGGCGGCTGCTGACAGCACCGAGAGGATTTGCCGTGAAAGCCTCACAAGTTTCCAGCTGGGAAAAGCGGGGGATCTCTCCGCCCGCTGCACAAAAATAAAAAAAATCCCTCCACCACCTTCCGCATGCGAAGGCGTAGGACAGGGAGCGAGGAACTCCGCTGCTCACGATGCATCTGGTGGCGCTTCTGTCACTGTCACCGCACCCGCGAGCGCTGCCGAGGAGCACCCGGCGCTCGCTGCGGGGCCCGGCGGCTGCAGCAGCGCCCCGGGGGGACCCCGCACCCCCAGGGGGCCACCCCGCACCCCGGGGGGACACCCCTGGGGACCAAACCCGGGTCAGCCCCGGACAGATGCCCTCGCACGGAGCTGGGGCAGCGGGGGTGACAATTCTCCGTGCCCCGCCACCCCCGGGGCTCAGCGCCGGGGGCGAGAGGGGCGCGATGGCAGCGCCAGCGGGGGAGAGGCGAGGAGGGGGAGATGGGCAGGCGCTGCAGCGCATCTCCCCCGCACACGCACGCTCGGCTCTCTAAGCCTCGGGTTCTGCTCAGCCCTCGGCTCCTCCCGGAGCCTGGGGGGGCGCGGAGCGGAGCGGCGCTCCCGAGCTGCGGCCGCCCCCGGTGCCCCCGCTCCGGCCGGGCGGGCTCGGGACGGAGCCGGGACCCGACCCGGGCAGGCGCTGCGTGCTGGGGCTGCCCCGCGCAGCCCCGGCTCCGCCGGAGAAAGCCCCTCCTGACCCTCTGCCGATCCTCTGCCGACCCCCCGCGACCCCCGCGGCCCCACAGCCCTGCCCGCACCGCCGCGATTCCGCGCGGAGCCGTCGCGGCCGTGCCCCGCTGGGATGCCCTGCGCCCGCATCCCCGCCGAGCCATGGCTCTCTAACGCAAACCCAGCGCAAGCAGCGCCTCTTCTCTTCATTTGCTTTTTTTTTTTTTTTTTCTCCTTTCCCTCAGGGATTGCTTCGTGCAAATGGGGCGATAAATCCAGAAAGCGCCACGCACCGTGGAGAGGGAGACGGGGAGGGCGGCGGGGAGGGGAAGCAGCTGCTCCGGAGGGAGGCGGATGGAGCACCTGGAGAGGCACGAGGGGAGCCGCGAGCGGCGCAGCCCCGCGGCACGGCCCTACCTGGAACAGCCGGAGGATGTTGGCCACCATAATGGACACGGAACTTCCCGACGCCCCGATCACTCCGACTACTTTCTCCGGCTTGACGAAGACGGGCGGCTCGCCGTTGGTGCACCTCACGTCGGAGGTGTCCTTCTGGATGAGCGCCTGGACGAAGGTGAGGGACTGCTCGAGCGCGTAGGTGTCCCGGGAGCAGGTGTCCAGGATGCGGGCGCCCAGCGTCACGTTGGGCAGCAGGTCCGGGTCGCTGTTGATCTGGTCCAGGGCGTAGAGCATCGCCTCCAGCCTGTGGATGCCGTTCTCCTTCTTGATGTCCCCGCAGGGGGAGCCCGGGGGGCCCTTGGCGTGCACGGGGAAGAGGCCGCCCAGGGTGATGTCCCCCTCCAGGCGGATGGAGTGGGGCGCGTACATCTCCTGCCCGCGGGCCGCCTCCCCGAGCAGCAGCTCCAGCAGGCAGCAGGGCAGCTCCAGCAGCGCCAGCAGCCGCAGCACCCTGCCCGGCCGGCCCATGGTGATGCCGCCGCCGCCGCCCCCGGGCGCTGCCCCGCGCTCCCCGGGGGCCGGGCC